>CM075882.1:25811874-25951874 GCA_038021265.1 Cyprinella venusta | reverse complement strand
TAATCAGATCACAACTATCCGAGGATTTTTTTTCCCCCTACAGAAACTTGCTAGCTGGCAGAAAGCGGCATTTCAAAATAAAAGACCCTCACACATACACCCATAGAAACTGGCGTGTACAAAATAAAGGTCTTATGTCCATTCCTTTTTTATGGTCCGTTCATGAAAGCAGACCCAGAAAGTCCCTCATAAAGCTGGCGTACGTAAAACAAAAGTCTCTAGCTGCACGTTCATGAAAGAGAAAAATAAAAGTCCTTATTTGTGAAACTAAAAGCTGACATATGAAGCATAGATATGATAAATAGTGCCACAAAAGTCCCTAATCCACTCTCATGCAAGCTGCCATTGGCAAATTAAAACCATAATAACCCTGCAGAATTTTTAATGTTCTATACTGCTGCGAAAATAATAAATCATCATTTGCTCTTAGCATGTTCTACTTTGTTTATCAGTCTGACATCTACAAACCATCCCATTAACCATTTTAGTATTATATAATAGGCCTACTATTTGCTAATTTTGTATTTCAAAAATGATGCAATCATGAGGGATTTACTATGTACTTATTATTTAAACAGTACAGAATTAACTTCAATGTTAATGATCTAATCAACTTTCATGATGGTTAGTTCATTCGATACTATATGTAGACTACTTAAGTTATTGTAGATAACTTAGTAGACTACATCATTATAGTTTATATGTAGGCTACATATAATGTAAATACAATTGAATTTTGACTTACATTATACATAACATGAAAACTACAACATAACAAAATGATATTGAGACATTTTATTAGAAAAAAAATGTGGACATTAACATTATAATATTCGTGTACACAAGTATTTGAGAACAGCTCAGAAATAACAAATTGTTCTTTTAATAGCCAGTGTTGGGAGTGATGCATTATAGTAACGCAAGTTACATAATCAGATACTTTTTTTCAGGTAACTAAAGTAATACATTACTTTTAAATTTACAACAAAATATCTGAATTTAAAAGATTACATTTACTCATCTCACTTGCACAAAAACGGATTCAGTATTCCTCAAAATGAAAATAACAGAGTGAAATGCAAACTCAGAATATTACAGAAACCTGCTATATTTAAATACAGTATGTTAAATAACACAAATATATGTATTTAATCTCACTTTATTAACCAATATCTTTGCTGCTGACTTTTGATAATCCAATTCAACCATACGAAAAAGCAAAAATGACAACATATTTGTGTTTTATTTTATTTTTATTGCTGAAGAGTGTTTTTTTTTCTTTAAACAAACAAGCAAGGCCAGCCCAGGTGAGGAAAAAGTAACACAAAAGTAAAGTAATGTAACACATTACTTTCCTTAAAAAGTAACAAAGTAGCACAATTAGTCACTTATTTAGGGAATAACACAATTTTTTAGTGCATTACTTTTAAAAGTAACTTTGCCGAACACTGGTAATACCTCGTTCTTCTGACTGTCCACAAAAGACTCCTTAAATTAAATAATAATGATATTTCTGTCTTTTTTACTCTGTTCCACAGAGAGGGTGATTTGTAGTTTATGAGCCTGAATGCTTAAAGAGGGCAATATTCCTTTCATACAATCCTTCTCTAATCTTCGTCTATTCTATACTCAAAGTTATAGTCTTGAGTGGGTGCAGTGTCCAGTTCAAACCACAAGTCAAGCCAAGAGGCGTCTGTTGTTGAAATCGCTGTTGTGGTGGGTGGAGGTGTAGTCGTCGTTGTGGTTGGTGTTGCTGTCGTCGTGATGCCTTTCATCCTCTCCATTCTCAGTTTACGCATGCGCATCAGTCGTAGGCGACGCAGACGGTCATTCTGGGGGGTCGCGGCGGCCCCTGCTGTGCTCTCGACGCTGACGCGGTTGTTTGTGTTTCCGGGGCTGTTGGTAACCAGTCTTGGCCTCTTCCCACTCTGGGCCATGATTTGTCGGATACGAGCCCAGTTGGATTTAGTCAGAGTGAAGCTGCAGGGTGTAGCGTTGGCATCATAGCCCACAATGCAAAGACGAGTCTGAGAAGAATAACCATCCGCTCTTGCAGTAACACGATACTCGCCTGGGTTGAGAAGACGCCAGTAGTCGCCAGTGGCAGCTTTGAGAAATAAAAGCCTGGATTAATATAACATATAATATACTACAAAGATATGTTCAAAGCAGGGATTCCCAAACTTTTTTGCCAGCCAAAACCCTTTGACCTAAAATATTTACTCTGTATTAATATTTATTTAATCTGAACAACATATTCACAATTCTCTGATGTTGATTAATTGTCACGTGTATTTATATATATGGAAGCTCATTTTCACACACACACACACACACACAAAAAAAGATTTTACTAATCATAATTATGACATAAAAGTCAAAATTATAGCCATACTTATGTAATTTACCCCCGGTTTCACAGACAAAAATGCATGTTTGAGCTGTTTTAACTAAAAACAACTTGCGCTGACACATCTTAAAATATGTCAGTGCCATATTTGTCTCAAAATTCACACTGGTGATGTTTTTTTAAGGCACGTTTATAAAAGCTTGAATGTCCTAATTTAACTAAAGCTTAATCCTGGCTCAATCTAAGCCCTGTCTGTGCAACCAGGCCAAAAAGTCAAAATGAAGACATATGAAGTTGGTATTATGACTTAAAAAGTAAGAATTATGACATTAAAATCGTGTAGAAATTATGACAAAAATTAGAAATTCAGATTTAAATATGACATTAAATGTTAAAAACAATTGTCATAAACTCTGTTATGACATAGAAAGTCATTAATTAAACTTTTTAAGTCACAATTATGACTTTTAATGTCATGATTTCGATTTTTAATCTACTCCTTTTAGACCTATTAGGACAGAATGACAGAATGTCTGTTACCTGTTTTGACGTCATGTTTGATTCCCTCCACTGACACTGTTGCATTTGCTAGAAGATTCCCACTGACATCTCGCACAACTCCTTTAATGCCTCGATGCACCTGCGGGTCACATTAATTATACGTTTTTTAAAACTTTTCAGCTATACAATGTGCAGCCACTATGTCGAACAGAGATCTGAACTGTATGTGTCTTGTAACCTGTTCAATGAAAGCCAGCAGAGCCTCTCGGTTGTTTTCCCACTCTGACGCCAATTCGCTTTCATGTGGAAACTTATCGCACCCAAGAAAGATGGAAATCTCAAAGCAGTTGGTGTGCAGGTAGCTGAAATCGTTCATGCCTAAAGCAACACAGAAAGATTTAATTGTAAGAGGAGTTAGTTAATAAAGTGCCTATTCAGAAATAATGTTTACATAACTTAATGGGAACTTAACTTAGCCAAACTTGGAACACTTCTTTGTTATCTGGATAAATTAAAGGGATAATTCACCTAAAACTGGAAATTCTACAATTAATTTCTCTCCCTTATGTCGTTCCAAATTCATAAGAGTTTCGTTCATCTTTGGAACACAAATGAAGATCTTTTAATGAAATCTAAAAGATTTCTGTCCCTCGATTGACAGCTGCACAACTACCACTTTGATGCTTCAAAAAGTTCATAGAGAGATCGTAAAACTAATTCATATGAAATGAGCGGTTTAGTCGAAATTTTCTAAAGAGAAACGACCACTTTATGTGATGAACAGATTGGATTTAGGATTTTATTCACATTTAAACATTGATCAGCGAACATAAACAGAAGATTAACCAAACCTGCCTGACATGTGCGAACAAAACCTCTTGCTGAAGCTCAAACGTGCTGCGTAACACGAGAATAAACCTCATTGGTTCTTGCTGAGACTCAAACGTGCCGCATAACACGAGAATGAACCTCATTGGTTCTTGTTGAAGCTCAAACGTGCTGCGAAACATGAGAATGAACCTCATTGGCTCTTGCTGAAGCTCAAACACGCTGCGTAACATGAGAATGAACCTCATTGGTTCTTGCCGAAGCTCAAAAGTGCTGCGTAACACAAGAATGAACCTCATTGGTTCTTGCACATCAAGCTAACATGCTTGAGTTTCTGTTCCTCACTGATTTGTGAGTTGATGAATTAACTTTAATTAACTATTAATAAAGCGTCAAAGTGGCAGTTGTGTTGCTGCCAATGGAGTAACAGAAATCTCATCAAAAATTAGAAATCTAAACCTTGCGTGTTTGGAACGATATGAGGGTGAGGAATTAATGACAGATTTATTTTTTTTTTTGGTGACCCTTTAATTCTAAATATTTCTCTGAACGTTGAATTTCTTTTTTTAAATCGTTACATACTGCCCACAACCGGCTTCCAGCTGGCCCGGTTGATGATGCCCTGACCGCCCGTGATGTCATCGGTGTGACAGGACCCGCGGTGGTTCTCCGTCAAGGTCAGGTGACTGTGCGCGTACGTCATGGCGAGCCACCGAAACAGGTTTTCGTCCGCCGTCTCGCGAAGAGCGCCCTCGTTCTGTCGCTGAATCCTGGCCCATGTTTCTTCGTTCATGTGGTGGTACTCAAACCCCGGCTGACCCCCCCTGCTGTCCGAGCCCGTGGCCCGGGGTGGACGCTGCATGTCGAAGGGGTACGTGACGATCTTCTCTCCGCCCTGGAAATTGGCGCCCAGAACAAACGGTGTCCTCTCCATCCAACTGATGATTGCTTTTGTTTCAACTGCGACCTAGAGTGCAGGTTTGATTTATTTTGTAAATGAAACTCTGGAAGATAAATTACTGACAGAACTAGTCTGCCTTCAACTTCAAGTCTTGTCAGAATTATGTTTACGTTACAGATGAACACAATTGTATCTTCGGTTCGGTCAGATTTAGTTTTAGTCATTCATTTTCCGCTTTATATTTTGTTACAAAAATGAGTTTTAGCTTTCTTTTCCAGTCAAAAATATCTGAAACATCATTGCAACAATATTTCGGCAGGCTACTTGACAAGATAAAATGTGTTGCAGAAAATCAGAGTTGGGTAAGTTACTCTAAAATAATTAATGTCTAGCTAATTACATCTTCAACAGTGTAATCAGATTTTTCTCTCTAAAAAGTATCAGTTGAACAATACAGACAGACATGAAACTACTCTTGTAATCAATTCAAATAAATAATGTAAAATTAGAAAAAAAATGTAGGGCTGTCAAACGATTAATCGCGATTAATCACATCAAATAAAAGTTTGTGTTTTACATAATATATGTGTGAATGCACTGTGTATGATTATTTTATATATATATAAATATATATATATATATATATATATATATATATATAAATACACACACATGCTTGTATATATTTAAGAAATATTTCCATGTATATACTGTATATAGATTTACATATCATTTATATTATATATAAATATAAATATTTTACATGTAAATTATATTTTTTTCTTAAATATACATGCATATGTGTGTATTTGTATATATATATATAAAATAATTATAGACAGTGCACCCACATATATTATGTAAACACAAACTTTTATTTTGAATGCGATTAATCGCGATTAATCATTTGACAGCCTCAAAAAAATATGAGATGGAAGTAAAAAAAGTATATTTCAATGCATGCTTTTCCATTCACTTGCACAAATGTAGCATTCTCTCGCAAAACTATTGCCTTACCTCAATAAACTTTGTTCGCTCACAAAAGCACTGACGTTTCCCTTTGCGAACAAACGTGAAGTTTCTCTGGGGAACGCAATACTTTTGGGAGCAAAATTTTTGCGACTATGCAAAAGCATTGAAATCTAATTTCCCCTCCCATCTCATTTTTGTAAATATAACCATGCATTATTTAAGTTTTAAAATATTTTTTTACTGTTGTTTTTGTCTGGATTTTGAAAATAAAAAATGTATTGAAAAAGATTGCTATTGTTTTTGCCACTGAATTAAAAAAAAGGGTAATTGCAACTTTTTATCTCACAATTGCAAGATTTAAACTCGCAATTGAGAAAAAGTCTAAATTGCATTATAAAAAGTCATAATTATCTTTTAAATGTTTTATTCTGTGGCAAAAACAAGCTTCCATAGATTGCCCAATTCATTTATCCATCTATTTACTGATTGATTTAGATTTTTTAAAATCATTACATTATTTCCAAACTTAAGTAAGATCTATCTAGATTGACTTGAAGGCAGCTTTGTGTCTAGGCAGGGCTCTTTCTTCAATTCCACTCACAGATCCATTGAGAAAATTCTCAGGCATGGGAATATGGTGATTGGGAACGATCCGTGGCACCCATCCCCTGTCCTCCGCACCCCACAGGACACTGTTCAGGTCTGGGAAATTCTGGAAAATATCGTATCCCTCTTCTGTCCAGTGGCCCAAAGCCCAGTTTCCCATTTCAGAGCCCTAGACAAACAAGTACCCGCCCAAGAAAACAATGAGTCACATGATGGCATGGGCCGAGAACAGGGATTATTTGTTTAAAGTGTGTCTCACCATCTCGAAGGCCAGCTCATAGGCGTCAGGGTTCAGGGACGGCACTAGATGGATGCGCACTCCTTCCACAAGGCGGCGCACTCGCGGATTGTCGTCGTTGTATTCTTTACATAGGAACTGCATCAAGAGCAGCACAAGTTCCCTGCCCAGCACTTCATTCCCATGAAGCCCTGCGGTGTACCGGAATTCTGGTTCACCTTAGAAAAACATGGTTTGATGCGGTGGGAGCAAATTAGTGATTGACCAATCAATTGGCCATTAAACAATAAAATATCTGTAGGCTATTTATACATGGCGAGGTGCAAAAGTTTGAATTTTTCAAGGAAAAAAACGTCGAAATATGTCATTTTGGTGATCAAAGATGAGTTTAAGGGATACAATTATTGACTACAGGGGGACTTTAAAATTGCACGCCAGGTTGACACAAATAACCCTCTTAGGAACTACCTGTCTCATGTTCTCCAGGGTTATCTGAGATCTCCATGGCGTACATCTTCAGGCCTTGAGAGCTTTTTCCGATGTTGTATATTCTGGTGATGTTGGGACATTCTTCATTTATGACCTTCATCATCTGTTTATACACACATACATGAAAACACTTGCAGGACAGCAGCTTTTCCACAAGACTACAAAAGAGAGTCCAAACTTCACGCTGGACGTGTTGTGACGTGCATCTGAACCTCAACTTTGACCTTGAGAATACCTGTGTGTCTGTAAACGTCTCACCTGTCTCATCTCTTTGTAGTTGTGATGCCTGTAATCGAGATCGTCCGTCGGTGGAACGTCGTTCTCGGTTGGATAGCTAGCTGGTAAGAGAGACTCATTTGAGCTTATAGACATACATGACAAAAATATGATGAAAAACAAAGTGTTTTGTTTTAAAAATGTTATTTGAAATCACATTTAGATATGTCATGGTTTATATATGAAAGCCAATTTCTGTCATATATAATTTTAGAATTTTTAATACATAATATAAAACATATAATAAAAAATGTAGTAAATTGAAAAAGATTTTTATTAAAGATTTTTTTTTTTTCTAAAATAGAAAAATATGTTTTAGATATGGAAGCCCATTTCTTCCACATAAGAAAAACAAATGTTTTGGTTAATCATAATTATGAGATTCAAAAGCTGTGGTTATAAAATAAAAATGATTATGACATATTGGGAAGGAACATACATGACATAAAATGACATAATTATGTCATGAGCTAAAGAGTCATTATTATGAAACAGTCTAAATTATAACATACTACTGTAAGTCATAAGGAGATAAAAAAAAGTCCTAATTATAAGATAAGAGACATAAAATCAGACAAATGGGAGTCAAAATTATGAGATTCAAATAGTCAAAATTATTCGATTAAAAAGTCAAAATTAATGCATGATAAGTCAATGATGAGATAAAAGTAAAAATTATATAATTTAGATAATTTTGAGATTCGAATTGTTAAATTATGACATAAGTTGAAATTTTTTTATTGAAAAATTTTTATTTTTTATTTTTATTGAAACTTTTTATTTGGACTTTTTTGTGCTAAAAACTTAGAGTTTTTTTTCTTGGATTAATATCATTGGTAACACTTTATTTTGATAGTCCACTTTAGACATTCTACTAACCATAAGTAACTTTTCAACTACATGTCAACTAACTGTCATTATAGTATCAGTAGACTGTCAGCTTAATATCTGCTAACACTTTATTTTGTTGGTCCCCCAACAGACAGTCAACTGACTATAAGTAACTTGGCGACTACAAGTAAACTTAATCTCCTAACCCGAACCCTAACACCTAACCATAACCATAACAGTCTACCGACAGTCTACGATAATATACTAATACTCTAATGAGAGTTAGTTGACATGTAGTTGAAAAGTTACTTATAATTAGTAGAACGTCTAAAGTGACTATCGAAATAAAGTGTGACCATATCATTTATCAAGGCCATAACCATGTCTTTTGAAAAGCATAAAGAAATAGAACAGTAAAGGAAACTGGTCATATAAAAGTGTATTTCAGAGCAGTATCAAAACAAATGGGTGGAGTGTGATGTCCAGATCCCCTCTCTCTATGTAATTTGGGCATAATGAGTGGAATTAGAAGGTCCAACCACACCCTACCCCACCCTTAACACTATTCCCTCCACCCATTAGATCCACACAGGTGGAGATGGACTATGACGTTCTCATATGTGCACCACTTGAAGCGAATGAGTCTGGCTCAGGTGAGAGCAGCAGTGCTTACTGGGTAATGGGCATCCGAGCACTTCTATCCTCATGCACAGGCTGCCGTTCCAGCTCTGCGGGAGAACGCGCATGTAACGCGCCACCACGGGATACGAGAACTCCGTCATTACCGGAGTGTCTTTATCCACATTCCCATAAAAGAGCTGTAGGGTGAAGAAAAATGAAACAGGTTTTGGCCATGCAAGATGCTTGACATTAGGAGTGTAACGGTACATGTCTTCGTCCCTAATCGTTTTTTTTTTTTTTTTTTTTTTTTTACAAGAAGAATTTGTTGCATATACACATTTGTTTAAAAAAAACAGTTTAAAGGGATACTTCAGGATTTAGCATTAAGCTTTGTATTAGTAGAGAACCTTTAGTATTTTCAAATTACCAAGCTTTTCCACCCTCATATCCCCCTGAGACGAGAGATTTATGTATTTTTTTGTCTGGTAAAAATCGTCGTTTTGCGTCGTTTTGGTGGATTTTTCGTCCAGAGGCTAAAGACTACAGTCTGTAGTGGGGTCTGTCCCGCATGTTTTCTCACAGGGATCTCACTCACAGAATGAACACATAGTGTCGGCCATCTTGTTTTGGAAGCTAAGCTAGCAGGCTCTTGTTCTGTGGAGAAAGCTGAGTAGGGGTTACCATCCTCTTTTTCCCGGGCATATCCGCCCGTCGATGTCCGGGATTCAGCTTTTGCGTTTCTGCAGTCGCCATTCATTGTTTACACGCACAGCTTTTGTTTCAGTCGAACTGAATTCATTCCGATTGGTGAATCTGAATGTAGTGTTTACATGAACGCTAAACAAGCGATCGGTTGATGTGCGTTTTAACTAGGGCTGCAACTAACGACTATTTTAATAGTCGACTAGTCACCGACCATTGAAACGATTAGTCGACTAATCGGATAATTGTTACATTTTTCTAAAATTTAGCATGAATTGCTTTAATTCTGTGGAAAATGACAGTAAACACAAGAAAGAAGGGGGTACTTCAATGAAAAAGGCATATTTTATTGAACTTTGCTGCTGATAGGCCGATTCATACTAAAAGTAAATAAAAAATGCCCTGTCTAAAAGCAATTAGGCAGAGTGCTTGGTCAGTATAGACATAAATATATAAATCGAGAAACTCTATCATTTTTATAAAGGCCAGGCACATTTGTTTTATAAGAAAAAATAAATTAAAATCAAGTAAACATTTTCTTCCTGTAGCGCCGAGGACAGTGTGTCTGTTAAGAGTGAGCGCTCGTGAGCGGGAGACACACATAACCTGATTTATACGAGGTTGAACTGACCGTGTGACAAAGTAGTCATAAGATGGACACGAGCGCGAGTTCGCGGGCGAATTTAATAACACGGGGCGTTGTTAACTAATTGGTCCATATATAGACCATTTCAAAAGATGTAAACAACACTGGTCCAGAAGCACTTCCTGTTTCAGTTTGTAACTGTTTTCTTTATTTCACATGTAAATAAAACTTCTTAAAGATGTTTGTTTAACTTTTTGATTCAGTTTTAAATGTTCTGTTGGTTGTATTTTATCCCAGCTTTTATGTAGTGTTAAAAAACGGAAACAGGAAGTGCTTCTGGACCAGTGTTGTTTACATCTTTTGAAATGGTCTATAAGAAGATCCGGATTATAAGGCACACTGTCGTTTTTTGAGAAGATTAAAGGCTTTTAAATTCGCCTTATAGTGCGGAAAATACGGTAAATCTTACCGAGGCGAGTCAAACTCCGTTTTATTCAACTGTCGGACGTGCTTTCTCTTTAAATGTTCGTGCATCACCGAGGTGCTGCCGTGATAGCAAGGACTGCTTTGCATGATACAGGTAATCTTTTTATTCACCGTATCCAGGTTAAAATGCTCTCGAACTCTAGATGTTTTGGTATGTGCAGCTGCTGCGTTGGACACTACCATTTCTGTATGTTATCGCTCAGCAGAGACGCGAATGTGCTCCATCGGAAAAAAAACAAAACATGTCTGGCGACAATTCGACAATGAAATTCATTGTCGACTATTTCTATTATTGATTTTTGTCGACGAATCGTTGCAGCCCTAGTTTTAACATTGCTAAGAAAATTCCCGCTCCTCCGTTAGAGATACGAGACCGGTGCGTCTCACAGGTGTCGCTCATCGGTAATCACGCCACACTGGCCTCGCGCTGTTCTCCCGCAGCCCTCACTCGTCCCGCTCGCCACAGTAAACATGATGAACGGCGACTGTAGAACGCAAAAGCCGAATCCTGGACATTTTGGGCGATCTCGAAACACATTTTCGGGCAGACTCATCACGGAGACTCACTAGCCGCTTAGACTTGTTGTTTAACTACTGCGCTCTGTTACCGGTAGGCGTGGCCTACTAGGGCAGCGAAGCAAGTGCATTCTGGGAGATGTTGTCTTTCACCCACATAAGCCAAAAATACATTTTCTGGCTTTTTTTCAGTCTAGAAAGCTCCAAATTCAGAAGCAATTTCACATTTCTTTACATAATGACCAATTTTAAATATGCATTCATCTTTCAAGAGGTGAAGTATCCCTTTAATTAAAAAAGAAGCAATTTTGTGTTTAGTTTTCTCCCCCTGATAGCGAACCCGTTGTGAACCGTGACTTCAATACCGAGGTAAGTACCGAACCGTCATGTTTGTGTACCGTTACACCCCTATCGACTATAATATAGTTTAATACCGTTTCAACATAAAGTGTATGTGAACTGACCCACTCGGCGTAACCATCATGAAGCACCGTCCATTCACGGCTGTCGTTACTGAAGGCCACGAAATACGACGACACAAAGTCGTTACTGGAAGAGAGAAGGAAGCATCTCCTTGTCTTTCTGCAACACTTGTTATCAGAAAAGAATCTGAATCTTTTGACTCCTCCTCTCTTACTGTGTCTCTGAGTTCCTGCCCTGCGTAATGACCCCTGTGAACTCCACCTCTCGACGGGCGTCCACCTGAAACCAGTGCTCCTTCTCCTCCGTATCAGCACACCACGCTCCGCCGTAAACATCCTCCTCATCAGCTGAGTTCTGCAAAACAGATGCTCACTTTAAAATTTGCAACTCTTAGTTATTCACTTAGCTAGATTCCACTAGTTTGATGTTTTGGCTGACCAGCTAAGCTATGCTTTTTTTTTTTTTACAGCTCGTTATTTATTGTTACAATTTGTTTTTATTAATTATTTATTTTTTATTATTTATTTATTTTATTAATTAATTATTATTTCTATTTAATCTTCTCATCTTAGATATTTGTGCACAGTATTGGCATGAATTTGATTTGAACATTGTAAAATAATATTTAATTACTCAGCATTTGTGTCTTCTTGTCCAGTACAAATACCTCAACATTCTTCAAGATACGTTTACGTGAGAGGAAATATTACATGAGATATTAAGTTTTGTTTTCTGAAAAACATCTAAATAAGCAGCTTTTTGTTTGTAACAGCAAATATAAAAAAACAAATCTGCCAGTAAATTTGAATTAATATTATTTTTCTGACCCCATAGGCAGAAACTTTTTCTTGTTTTAAGCAAAAACTATTAACTTTTATTTTTTTTTCTTTCAGAAAACAAGCCTTTTTTCCATCTCAAGCAAATGTATCATGTCTATTTGTAACCCAGCAAACAATTTTAGGTTCCGGGAACATTAGTTTTTGGTTCCCAGAACGTTCCCTATTGGTTCCCCAGGAAAGTTTTCTTAATGTAAGTAGAACGTTCCCTTAAGGTTAGGGGAACGTTCTGGGAATGTTCCTTTTAGGAGAACCTAAAAAAAAATAACCTGTAGGGAACGTTCCCAGAATGTTCTCCTTACCTAAAAAGAACCTACAGGGAACGTTCCCAGAACGTTCTTATTTGGTTCCCAAAAAAATAACCAGATCGGAACCAAACAGGAACGTTAGGGGAACATTAGGGGAACATTCTGTGTTTGCTGGGAAGTACTGGAATATTTTCAAGTATTTTGTTTTGAGTTTAGTTTAATTTCTTATACATGGACAATGTAAAGTTACATTTAGCACCGGACCTAATTTCTATCTATTGTTCTACAAACTTAGCTACTCCTAGCTATTATCCTCCTCCTAACAATATTTGAATTCTTGTGAAACTGTAATGTGGTTTGACTGTGTATGTACCTGCATGTTCAGACGTCCTCTCAGAGCTGAAAATCCAAGATTGGACATAGAAGATGCCAGTATCTGATCGTCCTCCACACGATGGGACTCCATGCCTAGAGGAGGACACTCTAACGGACGAGAAACACTGTTTCATTCTTTCTGAAAGGCTCCTAAATCCTCTGATAAGAGCGCTGACAGCTTTCTCTGAGCAGATGTATATTTCAGACACTGACTATCTCTCATTTTTTACAGAGGAAAACCATTTGTGCTGAACAAAGGCTGAAGCTGGAGCCAACGGCAGCTCTGGTCCAGAAAGCCAGAAACTCCAGGAAACCAAAGTCACTGTGGGGGAAGAACATGTCGGCTCTTTGACATTTACTGCCTTCAGCTCAGAGTCTGAACTCACAGAAAACCACTTCTGCATTTACAATGCGAGACTGTGTGTTTTGCTCTGATTATAATGTGATTTGTGGCTGTTTTCCAGAAATACTCACTCTTTGGCTTGGCATGAGGAGGCGTCTGCTTTCTCTTCTCCTCCTCCTCCTCTTCCCACATCTTCCGTAGTTTTTCCGCTGTGTAAGGGAATTGAGAGACTTGAAATAGTTGAAACTGGTAAGTCTTTGTTGTTTTTACCTATTGAATAAACGCCAGCACAACTCAGAGAGAGAAATGTGCTAAAAACGTGCACTTGTTTATTTCATAATAAATAATCTCACTAAGTTTATTTATGAATCTCACAAAGCTTGCGAAGAACACGTTTTGTTTTTTTTTAAAGAAAATGCAGCCTGTTTTGCATTGCAACATTATTTACATTTTTTGACATTTTCAAAAATAATTAAGCATGCATTCCTCATGCGTTGCTGAACTTATTTATTTTCTGTCATAGTAAAAACTCACAAAAATACAAACAGAACAGCTAAATGCTTTGTAATGAATAAATAACAATGGAATTTTTCACTACATCTCAGCTGGTCAACATATGCATGCAATAAAAGCCCATTTAAACTGATTTACAGACCCTTCTCCTCTTTGGCCTTTCTGGCTCTTTCTAGCTCTTCTTCCAGCTTCTTTGCTGCCACTGATCATTCAGAGAGAGCAAATAAGTATAAAAATAGTCTATGCATTTAAAACATTATGACAGATTCAAGATCTTTGAGAAAGATTGGAATGGTGCAAACGTACAGTCAGAATAATCATATTCCTCGTACCAAGGGGCGATTGTTCGAGGGGTGGTAGTGGTTTCCTCTAGATGAAAAAGGTTTATTTGACAAATGTGAGTAATAGAGAATATAACATGGAATCTATTTGCATTGATTCATGCATTGCATTTGTTGCTCATATGTTGTTTGCATTTTCACATTGGTGCATAAATGAAATTGCATGTGATGTTTGCATAAATTGTGTGGTACTTGTTTGTATTTTGCAACACCTGATCATAGAGATCCTATGTATGGAAGCAAATAAGAGACATAACAATTTGAAATTTAGTTATTGAAATATTTTATTTTGAAAAACATTTATCTGAATTTATTTGCTCTGAATTCACACCCCCATGCATCTGAATTTATTTGTTTCGAATTTACTTCTGAAATTTAAACAGACCTATGAAATTTTAAAATTAAATTATTATTATTTTTTTTTTAAAATTTTGTTTTAAAAGCCTGAATTTGGATTCATATTTTTCAATGCTCACAAATTCAGTTAAAAAAAATCAACTTACAGAATTTCAGATAAATTGTGAGGAAGTTTTTCCTATTGGCCGGATGTTACCATGTGAATATTTAACTTGAATTTTTCTATCTGAATTTGAGCAGTCGAATTTGATCAACCTGAATCTATTTTATCTGAAATTCTGTAAGTGTAATTTACAGAATCTGTAATTTGTGAACATTGAAAAATATTCGGAAAATGGAATGGAAATCAACGATTGGAAATCAAGTGGAAATCAAGAATTTTCATAGGCATGTTTAAATTTCATATAATAATAATTTAAATTTAATTTCAAGTAAATTTGAAATAAATAAATTACAAAGTAAAACAATTTCAAAGGGGGAAATTCAGAGCAAATAAATTCAGATAAATGTTTTTCAAAATAAAATATTTCAAAACTAAGTATTCAGTGGCTGTTAAATTTCAAATAGTTATGTCTCTAATTTGCTTCCATACCGGTGTTGCTATTGGGTGTTCGGAGTGGTTTCTATCATGTTGCTATGGTTTCTTTTTTGTTACAAGTACCAACTTTTCCAAACTTTTCAAATGTTGTTACCTGGGATTGGTAAGTATATACTTGGGTCATCAGTCCTGGATGGCTCCTTGACTTTAGGGATAAGGTCGGGCTCTTGAACTTCATCTATAAAGTGATAAAATAGTTTAGTAGTAGTAGTATTTTGATGAATTTGATGCTAATGTAAATTGCTTCAAACATACGTCGGGCGTCCCAGTAATCCGTGTCAAGCTCTTTGATTGAGGGTGTCATGGTGTCTTTCTTGATGTTTACGTCTACTGTAAGAAAAAAACCCAGAGATAACCGAAGAGAATTATTGTGACTACCCAGCTAACGGAATGTTCTCAGAACTGTGGCTAACGTTAGTGTTGTGAACAAACATTCTTCCAGTAACGTTATACAATGTTCATTCAAAATTGTTTCAGAATGTTCAAAAAACATTTAAAAAGTGTCACATGTTTGCAAAGTGATAAAATATCATTTTTCCTTGATGTTAGTCAAAGTAACGTCCATATGTCAAAATTAGGCTGTATTTTCATCTCATCAATATTACTTATTATGTCATGACGTTTTATATCATACTTGATTTACCAAAGCATGATTTTTTTGTATGAGGTGGAAATGGACTTCCATAAATATGGAATTAAAGGGAATGAAAGGTGAAGTGTGTCATTTCGGCACCAGCATGATGCTGAGGATTTCTAGGTGGTTTCTTCTCCAAGTCTCTGATCCTTTGGACTTGTTCTTCAAAGTCTGTGGGATTTTAGTTTTTTACCACATTGTTTACACTCCTCAGGAAGTCAATGCACCATAGACTTATAATTTGGCCCACTCAGAAGCTCTAAAGACTTCTACAAAACTGAGACCCGAAGGCTAAAACAAGCTCAAAAGTCTTGGGATTGGAGAAAGTTCCGACACACTTCACTTTTGACATGTTTTGCAATGTGACTAATTCTCTATGTGTTGTATGTTGCCATACCATGATCTGGGCCAATGGGTTTCTTCATCTCTGTCTCCCTTGGTGGTTCTGTTGGAAATACTAAGCATAAAAACAGTATTTAAAGGCCTCATTAGGAGTCACTTTATAATAATAATGTGCCAGAAGATTGTATAAACATACACGTGTCCCATCCCAGCTCCAAGAGCAGTTTCTCCTCCTCTTCCTCCATGGTTGACTTTCTGGTTGGTTTAGTTTCTCTGGTTGTTGGTAATGTGGTGGGCTTCAATGCTTTCGGCTTTTTAGTGGCTTTTGGAGGCTTTGGCTTCTTGGTGGGCTTTGGGGGTTTGGGTTTCTTTGTTGGTTTTGGAGGTTTGGGTTTTTTGGTGGGCTTCGGTTTCTTGGCTTTGGCTTCCTTCTCAGCCGCCTTCTTTGCCTTGGCTAGACAATAAATAAGAGAATGATATAAATACGTAAGGACATCACTATAAATCTAATGGTGTATGAAAGCTGTAAGATTTCAGCTTCATCTGTTTTGATGCATTTATGTTCAAGATATGATGCTTTTCCGTAAACCTAGAGCAAAATGTTGCTCAAATGTTTGTCCTAAAGTTCCTTTAGAGACAATTGGTCCCTTTTGTGCTTTTCTTTTGTACAGGCTCCTGTTTTATTCACACATAAAGATGTCACACTGACGTGTTGCCTATTTAGACGGCCGCTTTGAGTCAAACTCTTAGCTGTTCAAATTGAACAAATCAAAGAGAAGCTTTTATAAAGTTTTATGGCTGTCATAAACTACTGAAACCACTCTGATGGTGGAAGCAACACTTGAAATATCAGATCAAAACCAGACGATGGAAACACAAATAAATCACTGCTTGGACTGGAAGTCATCCCTCCTTTCAGATATGAATTATTACAATAGCTGATGTTTAAGGATTTAAAGGAGTAGTTCACTTTTAAAAAAAGTTCACTTTTGCTGACAATTTACTCACCCCCATGTCATCCAAGATGTCCATGTCTTTCTTTCTTCAGTCGAAAAGAAATTAAGGAATTTTGATGAAAACATTCCAGGATTTTTCTGCATATAATGGACTTCAATGGGGACCAAACGGTTCAAGGTCCAAAAGACATTTTCAGTGCAAACTGCAAACTGTTGAAAGGGCTTTAAACGATTCCAGATGATGATTAAGTGTCTTATCAATCGAAACGATCGCTCATTTAAAAAAAAACCCCAAAGTTTTACGTTTTATAAGCTCAAATGCTCGCCTTGCTCTGTTCTGTGATGCGCATTCGTGACTCTCCTGTTCGAACTCATTCATTAAAATGAACAAATCTTTTTTCCGAGTCAATTCGTTCATTTCGTTTGTTAAATCAACCAAATGACAAAAAAAAAGATTTGTTCATTTTGATGAACGAGTTCGAACAGGAGAGTCACGAACGCGCTTATAAAACTTAAACGTTGTTATTTATTTTAAATGAGTGATCGTTTCGCTTTATAAGACCCTTATTCATCGTCTGGAATCGTTTAAAGCACTTTGAACAGTTTGCCGTTTGCACTGAAACTCTCTTTTGGAGCTTGAACCGTTTGGTTCCCATTGAAGTCCATTATATGGAGAAAAATCCTGGAATGTTTTCATCAAAAACCTTAATTTCTTTTCGACTGAAGAAAGAAAGACATGGACATCTTGGATAGCATGGGGGTGAGTAAATTATCAGCAAAAGTTTTTTGAAAAGTGAACGACTCCTTTAACTTCCGCACAGAGTTACCAATGAGGTCTACTTAATATCTGTTGTTTCTCCTTGACAGCAATGAGATTAAATGTAAATAAACCGTGGAAATGGAGACTTTTGCTTTAGAAAAGAACGGTGTAAAAATTGCTGGTGAATTCCTCAAATAATTAAACAAGAAACAACAAGTAACACATTGAATTAAACATTACATTTTGAAGTAGAAAGTCTAGTATTTTCTTGTAAAACATACTCTAATAAGAGTTTTTACATCTTTAAAAAAAAAAAATCAGTGTCTACAGATTTCTCCTCTAAAGTTTCGGAAGAGATCTTAAGAATGTCTCAAATCTCAATATGGACTCATATTTTATTTAACAGCATCTTACTCTTACTGGATGACATCTATTGACTCATTTTGGTCCGTTTTTGTCCCCTGAAATTTTAGGAGAAACATCCGAGACAAAGTTAAACCTACAAGATGATTGAGATCTTCCGAGCTACAAAAGACCGATAAAATTTCCCTGCGGGTGATGTGCAACTTCCTCCTGTTGATAGTTTTCAGGCCGCGGCGATTGAAGGAAAGCTGTCACACACACACACACACACACACACACACAGCCGTCTCAAACAAGTGTTTCAATTCAAACCAAATGTCGGCTCCGTCTCTCTTCCTGTCTGTGTCTCCCAAACCTCACAGGACTCCGACGTGAGCAAACCACAGAGGGAGAGAGGAGCCCACCGAATGTTTGTTTTCGTATTCAAAACCTGTAGTGTTTTCAGAAACCCATCTGTGATTCTCATTCAACCCCTTTCCACAACTGTAATTTCATTCCCACATGCCTCCTTCGAGTTTTTTTTTTTCCAAAATGAAAGACAAAAGGAAGAAAAACCGACAGCAGAAAGTGTGTTAGTGAACTGACCAGTCATGGTTTCTCTAAAAATGTTGCATAACCTCAAAGGAGCCAGTTAAGCTTTTGTCTGAGCCAGATATCTGTCATTATGACAAATCACAGCCTTACATGAAATGAAACTGGGCTGCAAACACCAAAAACGTCATAAAGTCTAAAGTTTTATTCAAAGTTGAGCAAGCAACTTACCCGCTAATAACTCTTCGGATGTCTTTTTTCCCTTTGGTTTTTCCTTTTCAGCCATTTCTTCAGCTCCAGGCTCGTCCATCTGAGTGTCTTCTGAAAGTCCATCGTGTAGATCTTCTGTTTTTGAAATAACGTCGCTGTTTTGCCTCATTTGGACGCTTCTGGTTCTCTGTTTGGACTTGGCAGCATTAACCAACTCTTCATTGATAACAAACGTCAAAATCCAGCAGAGGGCAAATAAGGTTGCATACAGAGAAACCCTCGGTGCCTGCATGGTCATCTGGGACCTTCTACACCAATACTACAGTTTAGAGATGGTCTCTCTATGAATGGTAAGTGTGCGAGAGTTGACTTGGCAGACTTGGATTCGTCTGGTTGTCTATGAAAAGTAGTTCATCCAGATGTTTGGATATTCTTGGATTATCTGCAGGAGATGGTATCAATGAAGCTGCTGTGGAAGTCAGATGTAACGGGATTGTGGCTGTTTTTCCTTCTTTCAGTGGAAAGGAATTCCTCTGACATCCCCCTCTGAGTGAGTGAGGAGCAGGACAAACCCACAGAGAAAAGGAGGAGGAGACAGAGAGAGAGAGAGAGAGAGAATGTACACTGGTGTTCAAAGGTTTGTATAAAAGTAGACAGTCTTTGCTGCTTAATATTTTGTGGAAACATTTATACATTCAAAAGTTTGAGGCGAAGTAAGATTTAACCCTTATATTGTGTTTTTGGGTCATTTTAACCCGGTATGTTCTGTAAAAAAATAGGTTCATGATTTGTAATCACAACATTTTATCTTTTGTCAAATCAACTTAAATTATTTATGTAGTTCAGATAACATAATGTTTTGAGGTTCTGATGATTAAATCAATCTCCTTCATTGTATTAACTCAATTTTTTACATTTCAATGAACATAAAATTTTAACGCAGCCAGGTTACTTCATTTTTACAAGTTAAACCAACAATATTTTACAGTGTTATTGCATTGGACTAAAACTTACTGATTTCTCTTACATTGTAAAAAAAAATATTGTTGGTTTAACTTAAAATAGTAAGTAACCTGGTTGCCTTAAAATTTTTTCATTGGAATGGAAAAAGTGAGTTAATACAATGAAGGAGATTGATTTATTCATCAGAAACTCAAAATATTATGTTATCTGAACTAAATGAATTATTTAAGTTGATTTGACAAAAGAAAAAATGTTGTGATTAATCATGAAAAGATTGTCTTTCTTTTTTTTTCCTTGCAGTTTCCAAAAACGTTTGAGTCATTTTTGTACTTTTTTGGGATTCTAACACCGAGATCCCGGTCAAAAATAACTGGCCTACAAAAATTGCGTATAAATCTCTTGTTACGCTATATCAGCAAATATTGGATTCAATCTTTTTCCTTGACTTGTTTTTGCATTTAGTTTTGAAACTGAGATAGTTTGATCTGAGCTTATGCACCTCAGTTTTTGAGTGAAAAAAAGCAGTATTAATGAACACCAATGATAACTGATCAAAAATTAGGAAGCAAATAATCATATTAGAGTGATTTCTGAAGGATAATGTGACTAAAGACTGGACTGGACTGGAGTAATGATGCTGAAAATTTATTTTGAAATATATTCAAATAGAAAACAGTTCTTTTAAACTGTATTAATATCTCGCATTACTGTTTTTACTGTATTTTTATGAAATAAATCCTGCCTTGGTGAGCAGAGACTTCTTGAATTTAATTGAGTTCATACTTTAATACACTGGTTTGATTCAGCAGAAGGTAAAAATGCAGATCTAATCTTTTTTTGTAGTTTTTTTGCTCAAACTATTTTTTCTTTGAGCAAATGAGATGAAACCAAAACAAGTACCAAACAAGGTCTAAAAGTCTTTGAAGATAGTGTAGTTTGCAGAAATGGCTTCATGATTTTGGAAAAACACACTCAGTCAGTGGTCGTTTCTTCATATTTCGTCTCTTAACCTTCAGTGGTTGTCAAACATATTCGCTCTCAACTTATCCTTGTAGAGCTAATATATATTTTATTGAAACCAACACATTTATGACTCCATTCCTGGTTAGACTTACATGAAGCAAACAAATTCAGAATGTGGGAAATAAAAGAATCTTCTACACGGTCCTCTTGCAACCATGAAAAAGCAACTATTTATTGATGGTGCCAACGGACATCTGATGTTAATCAGATCCATGTGCTGAATTACAGACAGATGTGTTTCTGTTGGAGTCTTTTAAAACGTTTGCTCATACTCATCATCTTCTTCCATCATGAGCCAGGGAACTGTAGCTGTGACTCAGTTCTGCTCTTATCATCTGATTTCCTGTCTTTCTGCCCTCCATCTGTGAATTAATCTGCTGTTGGTTTTAATTCACTCGTTTGTGACTATCAGTTTTCAATAACACTTGGCATGCACATATTATTTCATCAAGTCTAAATCAGCATCATATTTTGGGCACTAAGAGGCCTAAAGTGTGCCAAGAAAACATCCTCCACACCATTACACCACCACCACCAGCCTGCACAGTGGTAACAAGGCATGATGGATCCATGTTCTCATTCTGTTTACGCCAAATTCTGACTCTACCATCTGAACGTCTCAACAGAAATCGAGACTCATGTTTCATGAGCATTTAATTTGAAACAAAATATATTGTGTTTCCATTGACCTTATATATAATTTTGTGAAACGGCAAAACAAGACAGTCGAAAGTGCAAAAATATAAACTTTATTGTAATATTTCAATTATTTGCTTTTAAAATGAGGTATAAATATAATTGTCAAAGGCATTATAAATATCATGACAAGGAGTTAAAAAATTAAATATCACATTAAATATATAGCTGTCGTTAATTCACTTTTAAAAACACTTTCTTCAGTGTTGAGCACCTTTGAACAAAAGACTTTCTTGAGATTCAATATGGACAGATTTTTAAAAAAAAGTTACTGGTTCTTTAGATCAGCATACTGGTTTAAAATGTTCTCGTACTGTAAAAGTAGATCAGAACATCATGAGGGTCTGGTGATGGTAAGATGGGTTCAGGTAAGGTGTTTGTGGTGCTGGGTAATAATGCACAGGATTTGCATGATGTCCTGAGTACAGAAAAGTGTTCTGCGCAAAGGCAGGAGGTGCACAATGGTTCTGCTCCTCTCCTTCTTGACCTTCTTGTTCCTTCTTCCATTTGGTGCGCCGGTTCTGAAACCAGATCTTGACCTGTGTTTCAGACAGACGGAGGGCTGTGGCGATGCAGTGGCGCTCAAACACGGACAGGTAGTGGCTGTTCTGGAAGCTTCGCTCCAGGATGCGCAGCTGATCCAGTGTGAACGCAGTGCGGATCCGCTTTGACTTTCCCTTTGTGCCCGAAATGCTGGGGATGTCCTGAGATGAAGTTGGCTTGACAGTGTCTTTATTTACTGAAATATGAGAAGTTTCCAATTACAACATTATAATGTAGATTATGTATAATGTATTGTGGCACCCCAGCTAACAAATATGCTCTATTAACTTTTTGCTAATAATGAAATCGATCAAAACGTCCAGTTGTTTTAAACGTTTTAAAAACACGTTTGGCTATTCGAATTCGAATGTTAATGGAAAACTCCATTTTGTCATTTTGAATTACGAGAATGTTACGTTTGGATGTTCTCTGAACGTTCTTAAAAAAAACTTTGGATGAGGTTCAAAAACTTGATCTAAAAAAAAAAAAAACACCACACACTGCCCTCTCCTGGAAAATCACCTGAAGGATTTTTCATTTCAAAGATGTTTTTTCTCGCTTTGTTTTTTTTTTTGTGTTGAAATTGGTCGTTACGTATATCTAGCTACATAAAAATGAATGTAATACATTTTAAACATACTTTTTATAACGTATTTATTTTCTCGTATAAAGGGCTGAAACGTACTTGAGCTCTCCTGCGTCCTGACGTCTCTCCGCGTGTCCGGATGCTTCCCGTTGAATTTGGAGGAATCCAGAATGTCTGCGATGGAAAAGGAGGTTTTTCTCTGCAGTGCGGGACTGGTTCCTTCACGCATCCTGACAGTCAGTTCCAAGAGCAGCAAGTAAATGTGTCCGTATAACTTCTTCAGTACTGTGATATCTGACCATCTCTCCGCTTATATACACCTCAAACAGACACGTGTAAAATTAACATGTTAAAGGACCTTAGTGTGTTTAAACCAAACCTTTTAAACTCCTCCTTTACACACTTTTAACATGTGAATGTGTCTCAGTGGGTGACACGTTTCCTTTGCAATTTATTGCCCTGCATCTGGTTAAAATGTGCCCTTTTCTGAAGAGCCGTGTAGTTTTTTGTATCAGTGCTTGTCGTTATTTGCAATTGTGTGATTTTTACGGTGGTCGAGCGCGTGAGAAGCTGTTGTAATGCTAATTAATCGACTAAAGTCTTCCAGGAGGAAAGTTCTGAGGTGAACATGTTTAAGTTAAACTAAAATAAGAAAATGTGAATAGCTTAGATAGGAAAAAAGGTCGAATTATACTAGTGCCTTCGAATCGATTATATAAAAGTTTGTGAATATGTGTGTTTATATAGCTACACATATATTGTGTACGATATTTTTTTTATAAAGGTAATTTCGACATTTTCTACAGAAAAACAACAATTACATCTCGTATATTGCATCATTTAATTGAATGGACTTCCTCACTTAAAAAAAAAACTATTTTCGATATGCTTTACACTTTGTGTCTGGGAAAGTTGTATTTGTTTTAAAGGGATAGTTCACTTTGAATTTAATTTTTGCTATGTTTTATCTTACCTCAAGGGCATCCAAGATGTAGGTGTCTTTGTTTCCACAGTAGTTTCAATTTTGATATTTTTAGGTCAAACCGTTCTTGTCTGTCAGTCATATAATGGAGGTCTATGGTCACCACCTCAAAGAGCATGCACAGAGAAGTCCAAATTAAAGATGATTTAATGACTCGTAAATGTAAGAACACATTGATGGCCTGAGACACGAAACGAGTGGTTTGTGTGAAAAAAACGAACAGTATTTATATCGCTTTTACCTCTTGTAACCACAGCCACATCCAAGTGGTCTCCCGCGGGCGCTTTTTTCCAAGTGGTCTCCCGCGGGCGCTTTTTGGCTGTAGTAACATAGAGAAAATTAACATACCAAAAATTAATTTCAAAGTGAATTATCGCTTTAATTGGCATATTAATATCTAAAAAGCTCTTCTGCTTGGAGGCAACAAAGGTTGCAGAGGCAATTTTATGTTGCAACATCTAAAGTGAGCTCCTCTCCACCTTGGTGAGTTGTGTGCACAGTGGGAGCATTTAGACAAAGGCTTTATGATGTTGTAAATAATCCCCAAAGCCTCCAGAGGTGGCCCTCCATGGCAGCTGCCAGGCGCCAACGCCAACTATGCTTCTGGTATTCACTGAGCGAGGCTTAGCCGGCCCACTAGGACAATTAGCAGATGTCACCAGTGTCTGTGACCCTGCCTGACCTGTTTCTTTGTCTGGGCCGCTGAGGATGAGGAGGTGCACCAGCAAGGGTCCTGCAGAAGGAGTGTGCCTGGAGCTTTCCTGCTTTACAGCTCAATTACACATGAGAAGTTCTCTAGTGGTGCTGTTGAAAACAGATTAACCTTATTAACCTACACTTCTTTCGGAGAGTCTTTTGAAGTTAAACACGTATAAATTATTGACCACTAAATCCACGAAATCTTGAATTTTAGTGTTTTTAAAAAGGCCAAATATGTGCCGTAAGTCACATAAGATTTTGTTTCATTGGATACATGAAAATAATTACATCTGAAAATAAACTTGAACATTTAAACATTTTTTTTAAATAATTTTGTGCATGATATCATATATTTGCAATTGTGCGATTTTACGGTGGTTGAGGGCGTAAATGACTGTTGTGATACTAATAAAATCAACTAACGTCTTCCACAATAAAAGTTCTGAGGTCTCTGGAATAGCATGTTTAAATTAAACTAAAATATTTAAATAAATTAATATAAAAAAGTATTTATTATTATTGAATTTAGAATTAAACTAGAATTAAACTAAATATTTAAAGTAAAAGAGTAATATTGTGGAATATTATTACAGTTTAAATTAACAGTTTTCTGTGCGAATATATTGTAAAATGTATTATTCCTGTGACCAAATCTATATTTTCAGCATCATTACTCCATTCTTCAGTGTCCAGATCCTTCAGAAATCACTCTTATATGATTTGCTGCTCAAGAAACATTTCTGATATTTTTGTTCATATTTACAAATCGATTAATCGCATTTTACAAAAGATTGTGTTTGTATAATATACACATACACATATACACACTCACCTAAAGGATTATTAGGAACACCACTTTAATACTGTGTTTGACCCCCTTTCGCCTTAATTCTACGTGGCATTGATTCAACAAGGTGCTGAAAGCATTCTTTAGAAATGTTGGCCCATATTGATAGGATAGCATCTTGCAGTTGATGGAGATTTGTGGGATGCACATCCAGGGCACGAAGCTCCCGTTCCACCACATCCCAAAGATGCTCTATTGGGTTGAGATCTGGTGACTGTGGGGGCCATTTTAGTACAGTCAACTCATTGACATGTTCAAGAAACCAATTTGAAATGATCCCAGCTTTGTGACGTGGTGCATTATCCTGCTGGAAGTAGCCATCAGAGGATGGGGACATGGTGGCCATAAAGGGATGGACATGGTCAGAAACAATGCTCAGGTATTTAAACGATGCCCAATTGGCACTAAGGGGCCTAAAGTGTGCCAAGAAAACATCCTCACACCATTACACCACCACCACCAGCCTGCACAGTGGTGACAAGGCATGATGGATCCATGTTCTCATTCTGTTTACGCCAAATTCTGACTCTGTCTCAACAGAAATCGAGACTCATCAGACCAGGCAATATTTTTCCAGTCTTCAACTGTCCAATTTTGGTGAGCTCTTGCAAATTGTCGCCTCTTTTTCCTATATGTAGTGGAGATGAGTGGTACCCGGTGGGGTCTTCTGCTGTTGTAGCCCATCCGCCTCAAGGTTGTGTGTGTTGTGGCTTCACAAATGCTTTGCTGCGTACCTCGGTTGTAACGAGTGGTTATTTCAGTCAAAGTTGCTCTTCTATCAGCTTGAATCAGTCGGCCCATTCTCCTCTGACCTCTTGGGAATTAATAATTCCATCTAAAAAATGCTAATCTTTTTATTTATTTATTTATTTATTTATCATTTTGTCCATGATAGCATGCGATATGATTGTATTTTTGAGTTAGATTTTTACTAAGTGTTGATTCAGAATGAACCCATAAGGGGTCATTCTGTCTGTACGTCACAGATGGCCAACAATACATCAGTGAGATGGACAGAGAAAACAGCATGTAGGAACAATCCTCTTTTACATGCCATCAACAAGGCAATTCTCTCCGCAGGCGTCTGGCCTCTCTGCGTAACAACAGTCCATCACATAACTGTCCTGCCGTTTCAGAGGAACAAAAGGATGTTTTAGTAGTAATAGATGTTTAAACCGTGTTTTACAGGTTTACGATGGATCTGATGTCCACTGTGTATTGAAAGAAAGAGACACTGATTTGTGGAAATAGTTTGTTTGCATCACGTTCAAGCATCCATACAGGAAGAAACTAGATGACATTTTTTGCTCTAAACACTTGTTTTACAATAAATAGGGTTGTTGATCTAAGCTACAAAATTTATCTTGATCAAATAATTGAAGAAATCTTTACAGTGAAACAAGTCTGATGACAAACTTCGATGTTGGCTTGACAGCTTGAGAAAGACAGGTCTGAAAGTTTAAAATAACTTTGAACAGCATCAAGTTTGAAAGTTTTACTTAAAAAAAAACATGTTTTAACTATGTTTTTAACACGGTGCTAGAATGATTTAACACACTGGTAACATGTTTTAATACATTATGTAATTTTAACATCTTGCTAGCATTATTATCATGTTAGCGTGATTTAACACATTGTTAGCATAATTATCATGTTGTTAGCGTGATTTAACACATCGTTTGCATGTTTTAGGATGTTGCTTACATGATTTAACACTTTGCTGAAATGACTTAGCGTTTTGCTAGCATTTATTAGCAGGTTTTAACATATTGCTGACACGAATTATCATGTTTCTAATGTTTAAAATGTGTGTTTAAAATAATAAAAAGTCTGTACAATACAAAACACAAATAAATAAATAATCTTGAAGGACAAACAACACATGGTTTAAAAAGATAAACAGTGGATTGATTATTACTAGGCCGATACTAAAGCTTTCCACAGTAATTCAACATTTGTCCGACAGGTGTCAGTGTGCGTGATACCACAGGGTGGAGCACGGACAGTATGGCAGCGATGAAGCCGCTGTGTTATCGCGATATTTGAATCTCTGGTCGTCAAATGAAAGATGGCTACTGAGGCGCGTTCTGCGACCGAGAGAGACACAGCAGACGGGTGAGAACCAATTAAAACGCACTTTTTTCAACGAAAACACTGATATTGAGTAATTAAACACATATACAGGTCTAGAGCACATCTTTGTTTTATTAAAATCGCTTTAACGCATAAACACCACAGCAGCACCCGAGTCAAGTGTTACAATGAATTGATGGTGTTTTCACGATGTTTCGTCTTATTTGAGATTTGTCCCCTGTGATCTTTAATTTGACGTTTATATAAATAACTTATTAATAGTTCTTACTGCAAATAAACATGATATTACCTTATTTACCCTAAATGTCCTTGCCAAAACAAAAGATTCGTGACTCTGACTGAGTTTCATTCAATTCATTTACCGACCTCTGTTGTGATTTGCATGCTGTCATTCATCAGACAGTAAATAGAGCTGATCAACTGTATAATAAATGATATATAACGTTAGATGTCAGTGGTGATGATATGCAAATGTGGGCCTTGAAGAATAAATAGTTACTGATCAGTTCTGGTAGTTTTTATTTCTCATATTTTCACTTGTGTGTGTGTTTTTTGCAGCGATTCTTCATTTGGAGATCTGAACACAAACATGGAGACTGAGTCTTCCAGTGGGAAAGATACAATGGTATTGTGTTTGACACATAATGAATTGTTCTTGTGCATTTAACACGCATTACATCTCTTATTGTGTATGATTTTCACTATTTCACATATAGTTTATCTTCTTAACTGCTATTTTGTATTTATATATATTTATTTTTCATTTAAATTTTAGTTTTAGCGATTGTTTATTTGCTTTAGTCATACACATATATATTTATATATATACATTTATATATATATATATATATTAATTTCAATTTGAGTAATTTTACTTTAACAAACTTATTTATTTCAGTTAAGCCAGTTAAACGTTTTTTTAAAAGTTTAAAAATTTTCATCTAATAATATTTTATATATATATATATATATATATATATATATTAGGGCTGTGCAAAAGTTAATTGCGATTAATCGCATCCAAAATAAAAGTCTGTGTTTACATAATATATTTGTGTGTGCTGTATATAATTATTTTGTATATATAAATACCTATGCATGCATGTATATATTTAAGAATTATTTGCGCTTAAATTCTGTATATAAATATAAATAGATAATCTATATTATATAAATATCTTATATATAAATAACACATTTTCTTAAATACATACATGCATGTGTTTGTATTTATATATACAAAATAATTATATACAGCACACACAAATATATTATGTAAACACAGACTTTTATTTTGGATGCGATTAATCGCAATTAATTTTTGCACAGCCCTTATATATATATATATAAAATATATATATTTTATAAAGGATTTCAAATAGATAAAGGATTTGCTGTTTAATGGTGACTTTCAAGCAGGTTTTCAGTACTACATAACATTGCGTGTGTTTGTGTCCTCAGGACACGGCCGGGGACAGTTCTGAGGCGGCGGACACACAGACGGGCTCTGGAGACGATGAGAGCGGCCGTCAGCTGGGGGAAGTGGAGCTGCAGTGTGCGCTTTGCATGAAGTGGTTTACAGCAGACACGTTCAGCATTGACACGGCGTGCGTTGCTCTCTTATTAACTGAGATGGACGGGTGTCCCACGTGCATGTACTTACACGGTCTGTCTTCTCATCCCTGCAGAACTTGCCTGCCGTTCATGACCAATTATGTGTTTCACTGCAACGTGTGTCACCACAGTGGGAACACGTACTTTTTGAGGAAACAAGCAAGTGAGTGCATCTGTTTGATTTGTTGAATTGGTGATCACTGTTACAAACTGCTGTTGAAATTGTTACTAAGGAGGCTCTGATCAGGGTTTTTCATGGGCGAATCCAATTTATATATATATATATATATATATATATATATATATATATATATATAATACTACCGGTCAAAAGTTTTAGATCGGTAAGATTTTTATGTTTTTAAAAGAAGTCTCTTCTGCTCACCAAGGCTGCAATTATTTTATAATAAATACAAAAAAAAAACAGTAATATTGTGAAATATTATTACAATTTAAAACAGAGGTTTTCTATGTGAATATATAGTGAAGTGTCATTTATTCCTGTGATCAAAGCTGCATTTACAGCATCATTACTCCAGTCTTCAGTGTCACGTGATCCTACAGAAATTATTATAATATGATGCACAAGAAACATTTATGATTATTATCCATGTTGAAGTCAGTTTTTTAAATTTTTATTTCAGGATTCTTTGATGAATAGAAAGTTCAAAAGAACAGAATTGATCTGAAATGGAAAGCTTTTGTAACATTAATCACTTTTTTTTGAAGGAGTTTCACCGCACTCACGGCAGACAAGGTGCCAGACAAATACAACTTGACAACCCAATAAATAAATAAATTATTATTTATTTAATTATTATTAATTATAAATTTAATTATTATTTAATTATTATTATTTATTCAATTAATATTTATTTATTTTTTGGGGTTACATTAATCACTACCATTCAAAAGTTTGAGGGCAGTAAGAATTTATTTTTTATTTTTGGGGGAAAGAAATTAGAAAATACTTTTATTCATCAAGGATGAGTTAAATTGATGAAAAGTTACAGTAAAGACATTTATAGTGTTAGAAAAGATTATATTTTAAATAAATGCTGTTCTTTTGAACTTTCCATTCATCATAGACTTTTGGGGGAAAAAGGTACACGACTGTTTTCAACACTGAAAATAATAATTTATGTTTTTTGAGCATAAAATCAGCATATTGGAATGATTTCTGAAGGATCATGTGACACTGAAAATTGATGTGTAATCAGCAACAGTAATGATGTTGAAAATTCAGCTTTCAAATTACATTTTAAAATACATTAAAATAGAAAACAGTCATTTTAAATTGTCATAATATTTCACATTACTGTTTTTCTTTTTTTTCATCAAATAAAGCAGCCTTGGTGAGCAGAAGAGACTTCATTTAAAAACATAAAAAATCTTACTGATCTAAAACTTTTGATTGGTAGTATATATATATATAAATGGTAGTATATATATATATATATATATATATATATATATATATATATATATATATATATATATATATAGCATATTCTTAGTTTTTGCTGTACACAAAGCAACGCTGCACTTATAAACACTACTTTATATGGAGGTAAGAGAAAATTGAAAATGCCATCGAAACTATTCTGAAGATAGTCAGTTCCCTTCAGAGACAGCCATATAAACCACCACCCAATTCAATATTTATATTTTTCTTCCTCTATTTCGAGCATTGCATGTCCTTGTGTCCCATCTCTGTCTAAACAAAGCTGTAAACAGGACTTTAACGCTGACCAGTTTACAGTATTCCAAATGACACTTTGGGAAATAATTGCAATGCAGTGTGTGTCCAAGTCCAGAACAGAGATCGGACAACAACAACAACAAAAAAAAGATGACTGGTTCATCTCTAATTGTTACGTATGTAGTGTGCTTTGAAGCACATCAGTATTACATTCTGAACATGTTTATTCCCATCTTTTTAATTGTGGAATGATTTTATATCCACAGATCTGAAGGAGATGTGTCTCACCGCTTTGGCAAATCTAACATGGAGGTCCAGAACTCAAGAGGAGCATCCCAAAACAATGTTCTCTAAAGATAAGGTACAGTTTCAGCTGAAGTTGACTGATTGTAGTGCCATGTCTTTCATATTGTGGTTTCAGTGGTGTCGTTTGGTTTCTTGTAAAGGACATCATTCCTTTCATTGACAAATACTGGGAGTGTATGACGACCCGCCAGAGGCCTGGCAAACTGACATGGCCAAATAATATTGTCAAGACTATGGTGAGTAATTGAGATCTTTGAGAGAAGACTCTCTTGATTATTCTTTTTTTATGTCTGTAATGTGGATTATGAGTTTTCTAAAGGTTGACTTGTGTTGTTTGGACTCAGATTAAAGAGCGTGACGTTTTCCTGGTGAAAGAACATCCCGATCCCGGCAGCAAAGACCCTGAAGAGGACTATCCCAAATTTGGTTTGCTTGATCAGGTGCGAATCGTAACTCTTTTTAAAGTGTTTACGTTATAGACAGAGTGGTTATTATCAGTGTTGCTACGCAGTATGGAATTTGATTTGAGTCATTTCCAGGTCTGAATAACTACGGGGGGAAAAAAGAAACAGAATATGGAAAAATATTAGTTTCACAACTTTTGCCGTTTTCTAAAATATAAAATCAAGAATTTCTAAAAAAATAAATGTATCATTCAATGGCAAAAGTTTAGCGATCGTTGAATACAACTGAATGAATTCAAAGGAAAGGTCTTCATTACGCAAATGTTTGTCTTTAACATAAGCATGTCTCTTTTGAACTTAAATGAATGCGCGTGTGCCACTCAAACCAGAAACCGATAAAGGGACAAACGATCATCTAAATCATACTGTACTTTGCTGTTTGGTGACCTTGCAACATCAAACCACATTTACAGGATCAAACCGATGTGTCAGAGATAAATTTAAGCAATTAATAAAGCGTTTTAGGTTCTTCATTTAAGTGGATGTTATAACTTTGAGAAAACCAACGAAAAACAGAGAAAATTATAATATAATATAATTGATAGAATATAATATATCCAAATATAATGCAAAAGTAAGTAATTGAGGGGGGTTCAAAATGGATTTCATACAGAATGCATACTGTATAGCATACATTAATAGTATACATTAATAATATAGTGTATACTAACATACCCAGTTTTTTAGGTGGGACGCTTGCCCTTATGTAGTTTGTCAATATTACTTAAGGTCTTACCTAAGATATTATTGTTTTAAAAATATATCATTTGAAAGCTTCTCATATGTGGTGACTGATTTTCAAAATAAATTACAAAGGAGTCGTAATTTATCAATTTGCAACAAGAATATTTTCATACTCCTAAGGCGTGTTTAGACATTTATTTTGAAATAGTGATGAACATGAAAAATTCTGAAAAAAGGTAGAAACCTTGGTTTGTTTTCATGCCAAGAGTTCAGAAGATTGCATCTATTCAATTATTTTAGAAAAAAAGGTCTGAAAATCTTTTAAATATAAAGACAAAATAATAAATTCACTATTTGTGATGTTGCGGGAAGCTATAATGCACATGTGTGTTCTTTGTATGTGTTTCTTAGAGGTTGAAAATCAAAATCTGCCAAACTTTCCATACTACTACTGAATAGGATGTCTACTTCATAAATTGTATGAAAATTGTGGAAAGAATGGTTCATATTGCTCATGGAAATGAGGGTGCCCTTATATGGGCAGTGACGGAGTCTGGTTGTGCCCTAGTGAAAAAGTTTGGTACTGCGTCCAAACAAAATCTCACAGAAAGCTCATTTTTTGAGATATCAACCTAAAATTTTAAACTTGTTCAGATTTTTGGCTTTGATTCTTCTGCAGTTTTAGAGTAGACCAGGTTTTGAAAATATATATTTTATATAAAATATATGAATAATATTTTTTTTTACATTGTACGTTTTTATAAACTCAAACTTCTATAACTTTTTCTGTTTCACTTTCTTAATTTTTTTTCACTTCTACAAAAATCTGCCAAATGTCTTCTTTAAAACGAGACCAATCTTACGTCTATATTCCAAAGCGTTCTTGAATTACAACTATTTAAGTTCAAAATGTGGATTTCCAGGTCTATTGAAAAAAAGGGTGGTAACAGTTAACAGGTTAATAATTTGATTTTGTTATATGTTCTGTATTTGGTTTAATTCAGGATCTGGGCAATATTGGGCCGTCGTATGACAACCAGAAGCAGGTGACGACCATCACCGGGGCTGGAGGGTTGAACGGTAAGACCGAATGCTCCAAGCTCTAGAAGTTGTTCAAGTTGCATATTTAATTCTGAATGCTGAGGGAGTTCCTTTAAAGCTGTGCGTTGTATTCCAGGTGGATCAAGTTTTTCAGGTGAATATGGATCATTTTTGGTGTGGCTTTTGAAATCGGAGGCTGGTGTTTGGTTTGGTGCTCCTGTAACCCCCCTCGCTTTGCATTGATCTTTTCCCCCTTGATTGACTTGCTTGCTCCTTTTGGCCACGTCTCCTCAATCTGCAGCCTGATGTCGGCACTGTTCATGTTTCTGTGTGCTTGTGCCCCCTCTCTTCCCCGTTAGACAACGAAAATCTAACCGTCATGTCTTTTGACACATATCAATGGACTGTCACTGAAGCATATTGCTTTCACACTTTATCGTTGTGTTTGTCAAACGCTGACCATTAGATTGAACCCAATCCCTGATCAACACTCAGCCGGGCTGCTCTGTGTGTAAACTGCTGCAAGCATTTAGGTTTGGGCTTTAAAGGTGCTGTATGTAAGTTTTTCACTGTACTAAAGCATAAAAAGACCATACGTTTGCAGATATTTAGGAAACTTGCTGAGGTCACATACTGGTGTCTCTGGAAAACACTTCTACAGCCAGTTATTTTACTGTGAAATGTCTTTTCCTTGTTGGAATATCTGTTTTGGTCTATGCTAAACTAGGGCTGGGCGATATGGTCAAAAAAAAATTATCACGATAATTTTTTTTATATCGATAATTATCACGATATATGTCAAATCTTTATTTCTTTCAAGTTTAAAGGCAGATTTTTGCTCCTAAGTGAAAGTTGTATTAACCAGAGTGTAAATTGTGGTTTTAAACTACTCTTTATTGTCAGAACATATCATGACAAACACTTGCCAAACAGGGGAACATTTCACAAATATGAGGTAGAACATTCAAACATTTTTCCTTAAAATAAATATCTCAATAGAAAAATATTTCTTCAGCACAGTTTACAGTGCAGGCTGCAATATTAAAATTACATGTTTTGTCTCAAAATGCATATTTGACAGTGAGTTGACAGTAAATATGCATCCTAACTCAAGCTAATACCAAGCTAATGTTAAATTTATGTTCATTAACAAAAACAGTAACATCTGTTTGTTTTGGGTTTTTTTTTTTTTTGTTTTTTTTTAATCTAACAACCACATTTTTATTTGGTAAAATGTAATATTCTGACTGAGTTGTATTATAATGAACTATTGGTCATCCAGTCTCATGCATTTAGATGATGATAACCACAGATAAAACCAGGCATAGCCTATTACTTAGCACCTCACTATCATGGCAAAATGTAAATTTATGGTTTCTGTGGTATTTGTATGAAAACAATGGCCTAACAGTTAAATACATTATTAAATGCTGTACTTATATTCCATAAGACATTTAATGAATTGTCTACATTAATAATATTATACAATTAAATAAGTATATCCCACATTTCATGGTGCAGTTAATATTACTAGGCTAACCTTACAGTAAATCCATGGCTAAACGGATTCAGTATCAATTCAGATTCTGACTGGATCGTTGCACGCAGTGTTTCTCCTTTTTGTCAGCGGTGTTTCAACCGCCCTAAACTGGTTTAAACTTGACATCTGTGTTCTTCGCTGAACTAAAGCGCTTCTCGCTGGATGTCTTGAGCGAGACGATCAAAGCAATCGCGTCTGCTCTAGCGAGCTCGCGCTGCGCTCACTGCCGTTTGGACTTTGAGCCGAGCCGATAAATGCTCCGTGTGGCGCGGTTCAAATGAGTTTCGTTCCGCTTTTGGCGCATAAACATTATCGAACATTTATCGACCTGTTGATATCGTTTTATCGAGAAAAAATATATCGCGATAATTATCGTTATCGTTTTATCGCCCAGCCCTATGCTAAACCTTACGTTGCTAATTCACCCAATAGTGTTTCACCACCACAGTCAGGAAACACAGCATATTGCAGCCATGGAAGCTAGCGAACAAACTGTGTCAGAGATCAGATTCTACCGACCTAAAGAGCCTTCGCACCCATCTAAAAATCTCTATAAACTGAAGCATATTAAAACTATCAATTTTTATCAACTCACCATAAATCAACTTTCATAAGTCTCCTCGCCTTCCATTGGTGATTTACGCTTGTTCCTGTTGCGTGTCTTCAATCTGGTAACCCGCGCGACCCTCGATTCTGATCAGGAGGGGGAGGGGGAAACAACTCTGCTATTTTGAATAGAGCCAGACCGATATATCGACAGGCCGATATTAGGCATTTTCCAAACTATCGGTATCGGCAGTTATAATGGACGATAAATGAATATCTCAAAAATAAAATAAAAACGGACGAAACACGCTTGAACAATGTCACGAGTGTTGGAGTTGTATAGTGTCCACCAGAGGGCACTCTACACTGTTGGCAACATTTGTTGAGTTGGTCACGAGACATACATTGCTTGAATAACAATTAAAAGAACATCCCCATCAGTTCTCTTAACTCAGAGTGAAGCGGAATCAGCTAGTAATAGTTACGTTACGTTGTTACAGTGTAGTTGACTGACTGTCCTTTTAACTTTTGACAATGTGACTGAAGTGTTTCTTTAATAGCACGTGACAGTTAGAGCAATGAGACGTATCATCTCTCCTTGGCCTGTTATATTGAAAATGTATGTTTTACAATTTGCAGTATGACAATCCATTGCTAAATTATGGCTCATCATAGACTAGCTAACCACAAAGCTAGCTAATGCCACTATCAGTCTGTTCTGTTGTGGCAATAAAAGAAACAAGTTTCTTTTTAAAAATGCATCATCATATTATTTTGGCTAAAACTCATTAATAACTACAAATAACTAATGTTAGGGAAATCTGTTAATGTTTTGTTGCGCGTTTCCGAAATAAAATATATATATATATATCGGAATTTCGGATATTAAAACCAAAAAAAACTGTTTCGGTATCGGCCTTCAAAATCTTTTATCGGTCGGGCTCTCATTTTGAATTTGGACCCATTTCAACCGCTAGCTGTCAATCTCACATACTGCACCTTTAAGTTAGCTTTGAATGATCAGAGCATGTGAATCAGGCTGAGGTTGATTCTTCATCATCAGTTTTTGAATCGAGACTGTGGTATCGGTCTGTCACAGGTGGGCTTCCTCCAGCGGCTACAGGAAAAGGCAGAGGAGCCAAACGCAAACAACAGCAGCAACAAGATGGAGCCGCAGCTGGAACAGCCAAGAGAACCCGAAGGTACGACAACAAGCACATCTTAAAGGATTAGTTCACTTCAGAATTAAAATTTCCTGATAATTTGCAGTCATTCAAGATATTCAAGTCTTTCTCTCTTCGGTCGAAAAAGAAATTAAGTTTGAGGAGAACATTCCAGGATTTTTCTCCATATAGAGGTCTTCAAAATCGCAGTTTCAATGCAGCTCATGCCTGGTTCAGATTACAGCCCGATTTAGGCACGATCCGTTTGACGTAGGGTGTCGTCGGGATTTGTAAACGACAACGCGTGTCGGGACGCAAGATTCGATCGTATCATCTCGTGTAGTGTGTCATAGTGGGCGACAACCTACGTCTCGTCTGCGGTGCCTCACGACAAAAAGACTAGCAATTTTTTTTTCGTCCATGACGTTTCCGTCACATGTATGAGGTTGACCAATATATAAGAAAACAATATTTTACCTCAAGTTCTCTTTGGAGGATTGACAGCCCATACTGTCCTCTTCGAGCAATCCAGGAACGTGTCCATTGTCGGGTTTTCTTTCTTTTTTTACTGAACACAGGACAGCCAATACAACACCCGCCGCTTCATCCATTGTTTGTTTACGTTCGTTTCCGGAAGTCACTCGCTACTAGTTTCGCCTTCTCGATGACATCACGCGCCGTTAAAGACGGCACGCGATGACTGGTCAGGAAGCAACGTGTAGTCTGATGTGTCTTGTCCACGACAAGATTTTAGGAGTCAATATCGCTTAATCTGACACAGTGACTATCGTAAAAGACAAAAAAAGAGTCGTGTAATCTGAACCAGGCATTAGAGGTCTGTACCCGGCCCGTACCCAAAATCATGAACCCGACCCGAACATTACGGTTATAATTTAAGCCCAACCCGAACCCGAGGTCCATTTTTCACAGTAAATAGTTTTTTTTTGTTTTTTTTTTGCAATATGCTGTATTTTATGATTGCTTGCGATGAGAAAAAAAAGAGGCTAAATGTACAAACACCGTTTCACCACGGCACAGCGCACGGACTTACTAATTACGAAATTACGAAACTTTGATGTGGTTGAACAAGTGAAACAGTCACAAATAATTCCCCTGGAACTCAAACATTACACTTCAAAACAAAGTCTAAAACAACCAATAGTTACGTAAATATAGCTTATCCTTCTCAGTATGAGTTATGAAGGAAGAGAACAGCATCGACAGTTGATGGTTTCAGTACCGTCCTCTGATTGTGGTGTTGTGACTGAAATGCCGCACGCGGGAGCACATGCGCAAAAAAAGTTTTGTAAAATGATATATGATTAAATAAAAATGACAAAGGTGTTCACAACACCGTAATCAGAGGAGAACGGCTGAAACTGCGCACACAGGCTACTTTCTCTCTCGCGTGCTCATATACGATCACAACACAGCAAGCAGCCAAGCGGCACGCAAACTATATAAATGTACATTGTCTAAGTTACAAACCCAAACCCGAAGCTATTCATTAAACATTAACCCGACCCGAAACCTGTGAGTTTTTCGGGTAGCAGACCTCTAATGCAGCTTCAAATGCCTCTACATGATCCCAGCCAAGGATTAAGTGTCTTATCTAGTGAAACCATCGGTCATTTTCAAAAAAAAAAACAAAAAACATTTATATACTTTTTAACTACAAATGCTCATCTTCCACGTCCACGACTTCACGCATTATGAAATCACGCTGGGAAGGACAGGTGGTAACCTGATGTAGGGGAAACTCATTTTCTCCTCCGACAATCGTTGTTTTACCTTTTATTTTTTCATGTAAATGGCGTTTTGACTTTGTCTTTGCGCTTTGCTTTGTAAACGCTAGGTTGGTACTTCCGCCCTTCGTCATGCTTGACCTTTCAACGTGATTACGTATGTGTGGTGCATCACAGCTGGTGCAAGACGAGCATTTGGTTAAAAAGTATAGAAAAGTAATATTTTTTTTATTAGAAAATGAGAGATAGTTTGGCTAGATAAGACTCTTATTCCTCGGCTGGGATCATGTAGAGCTCTTCGAAGCTGCAATTTGGACCTTCAACCTGTCGATAACAGCTTATGGAGAGAAATCCTGGAATTTTTCCCTCAAAAACCTTCATTTCTTTTTGACTGAAGAAAGACATGAACATCTTGGATGACATGGGGGTGAGTAAATTATCAGGAAATTTTCATTCTGAAGTGAACTAATCCTTTGAAGTCGACATGAAATGAAAATTCATCGGTTTTGTAAATGCAAAAAAAACCCCCAACAACATTACTTTTTGTTTTAGTGACCCGCTGTTCTCAGCGCAGCGCCTGCCACCTCATGGTTACCCTCTTGAGCACCCCTTCAACAAGGATGGGTATCGCTACATCCTAGCCGAGCCGGATCCTCACGCTCCTGACCCGGAGAAACTGGAGCTGGACTGCTGGGCCGGGAAGCCCATCCCTGGAGACCTGTACCGCGCGTGTCTGTATGAGCGAGTGCTGCTGGCGCTGCACGACAGAGGTACATGTGGCATCCAGAAGCATCGTTAGCCAACTATATTCGCAAGTTCCATCGTTATCAGCATAGTTCCACGAGTCGGTGTTTCCCGAAACCATCGTTCCAACGAACATTCGCAAACAGCATCGCAAACTTGTCTGTTTGGATCAACAGATCTCGAGCTGTGGTTAGAAGCACAGTTTCAATAAATCCTTATCTTGAGCCAAATAAGCCTTTTATTTAAAAAACATACAAATGTAATTCACAGCTTTTAGTTTGTACAGAGATTTAAAGCACAGTTTTTGACGACTGCGCATGCGTGAACGTGCTCTACTATGTAAGAACTAGAGCCCGACCGATAAAGGATGCCGATACCGATACAAATATTTTTTGGTTTTAAAATCCGAAATTCTGATATATCGGCCAACATTTTTTTAAATTTTTTAAACATTAACAGATTTCCCTAACATTAGTTATTTGTTTTTATTCATGAGTTTTAACCAAAATAATATGATAATGCATTTAAAAAAGAAACTTTCTAAAAGTTTCTTTTATTGTCACAACAGAACAGACTGATAATAGTGGCATTAGCTAGCTTTGTGGTTAGCTAGTCTATGATGAACCATAATTTAGCAATGGATTATGTCATACTGCAAATTGTAAAACATACATTTTCAATATAACTGGCCAAGGAAACTTCCGCCAACCACAAATTTGGTCATGCTTATTTGAATTGAGAACTGATGGGGATGTTCTTTTAATTGTTATTCAAGCAATGTGTATCGTGACCAACTCAATGAGTGTTGCCAACAGGGACGGTGTAGAGTGCCCTCTGGTGGACAAACTACACAACACTCATGACATGGTTCAAGCGTGTTTCTTCCGTTTTTATTTTATTTTTGAAATATTCATTTATCGGCCATTATAACTGCCGAGACCGATAGTTTGAAAAATGCCTAATATCGACCGATAATATCGGCCTGCCGATATATCGGTCTGGCTCCAGTAAGAACGAGCCTATGATTGAATCTGGAAATAAAGCAAAATAACTGAGAAAAATACAAAGTAGTCCTCAGATGCCATGTCTGTGATTTATATCAAAACATCTAGCATTAATTCGATCTCTAATAGATCTAATAAAGTAGCTATTACTCCACCACCTGCGTGACATCATTAACCAACGTAGTTGACGACCAGTTTGTGACAATATGGTTTTGGGAAACAGTTGTGACTAGCTAGCTTGATTTCAACAACAATGCATCATACTACGGTAGTTTAGCAGGGAGTTGTACGGGAAACACTCCAGAACAGCCAATCAAAATAAGCCTTGTGCATGGTGGTTTACTATCTATTTTTGCCTGTTTCAGCTCCACAGTTAAAGATTTCAGACGACCGCTTGACGGTGACCGGAGAGAAGGGCTACTCGATGGTCCGAGCGTCTCATGGGGTCAGAAAGGGCTCGTGGTATTTTGAGGTCACCGTGGACGAGATGCCTCCGGACACTGCGGCTCGGCTGGGCTGGTCACAGCCTTTAGGTCTGTAACTGATGACGCTTTTCAGCCTGCAAGCAGTTCCAGAAGCTTCCCGTAATTTTAAAGGGGTCATGAACTGGCTTTTTAAAATTTTTTTTAATTGTTGTCTGAGGTCAACTTATGACGTTCGCTTGGTTTTTACATCTAAATGAATAAGTAATAGGCTATTTTGTACCCTAGTTTTGAGACCAGCTCAAAAACGCTCTGTTTTTATGGGCATCTCGCATTGAAGACTTGGAAGTAAACGCCCACTGCTGTGAGTGGATAACAGTTTTGCATATTATAATGAGTTTCACTTGTCAGTGCATATTTATTGTCTGGTAGCTCTATCACGAGGTAGGCTTATGTTATTTAGCTATGCGTGCAATGCGCAAATCGGTGGGCGGGGCTAAACCGGCCGTGTTGAAGTAGGCGTTGATCTTCTTCTGCGGGGGTGGTGTTTTATCCTCTTTGACGTCAGAGTTCCCCATTTTAAAAAAACTGAGTCGTTTGCTGAGGCCGGTGTCAATAAAAGCTTTTATTGGACTAATGAGGACGTTTTCAGTCCTGAAACTTACAGGATATTCTTATTTTGATGACCTCTTAGATGTCAAAAGCTCAAGGAAAATTTTGATTTCTCAGTTCATCACCCCTTTAAAAAAATAAATCCCTTTTTTATCATCTGAAATGTGCTACGGCTTGTAAAATGCAATTAAACGCAATCATGCAAATGTGCAAAATATATTTAGATTTGTGCTGTGAGAGGTACTCCACTGGTCAAAAGTTTGAATCATTTATTTGATCGAAAATACAGTAAAAACCGTAATATTGTGAAATATTGTTACAATTCAAAATAATATATTGAATATATAGTAAAATGTAAGTTATTCCAGTGATCAAAGCATCATTACTCCAGTCTTCAGTGTCACATGATCCTTCAGAAATCACTCTAATATGATGATTTGCTGCTCAAGTATTCAGATTTGCATGAATTAAATGGAAGCGCTTTTTAAAGTTTACAAAAAATAATGCTTTTTCATTTCACTTCTGTACCATTAAATTTTAATAATTTGTTGTGGAGTTAGGGGAACTATTTTAGATGTGATTTAATATACTCTGTGTATTAACAGTGTTCATCATATGTGTTTAATCCCAGGAAACCTTCAAGCTCCTCTGGGTTATGATAAGTTCAGCTACTCGTGGCGCAGTAAGAAAGGAACACGCTTCCATCAGTCCATAGGAAAGCATTACTCTGACGGCTACGGTCAGGGCGACATCTTGGGCTTTTTCATCCAGCTTCCAGACGAGACCGAAACCGCCAAGGCTCTGCCTGACACGTACAAGGACAAGGTATGAACAAACCGAATAGTTTGTTCTTTGACTTATTTTTTTAAAAAACATTCTGGTACGATTTGGCTTGGAGAGGTCATCTAACTGTTTGCGAGCACTCTCCTGAAGGATAAAATGAATTCTCTAATGTCATCTTATGTGATATTGTTGATTCTCCTCAAAGGCGCTGATCAAATTCAAAAGCTACTTGTACTTTGAAGAGAAAGATTACGTGGACAAGGCCGAGAAGAATTTAAAACCCACCAGCATCAGCCAAGTGAGTGTTTCATTGCGTTGTATTGGTGCATTCAAAATAATGCATTGTGACGTCATCATTGATGTCTCGTGTTTTTTGTTTTTAGATGATATTTTTCAAGAACGGAGCGAATCAAGGTGTGGCCTATGAGAATCTGTTTGAGGGGATGTACTACCCCGCCATATCCCTCTATAAGAGCTGCACGGTATGGCTCTTTTCAACCAAAAATGTACAACTTTTTACGCTTTGTGGAAATACGGCTAATGTGAAGTTTCCTCCAATCCAGCTAAGCTAGATATCTTTGACCCCTGCTTTAAAGCGTGTATCAAAAAACTGTCATTAGTTACTCTGTGTATACTCTAGATGGTGCTGTATGAATGATGTGGAGATGATGATGCAATTGAAAGGAGCGTTTTGCACATCTATGAACCAAATCCAGTGGGCCCATCCCATTGTTAATGCTGTTTCCTCTCTCCAGGTGTCTGTTAATTTCGGACCACACTTTAAATACCCACCAAAAGACATCACATATCAGCCAGTAAGTATGAAATCACACTTGAATACTTTTCCTATTAGTACGAATTGATATATTTTCTTTGGGTAATTGCCAAAATATTTCTGCTTGGGCTCTGAGTTATGTTATAGATGATATTTTGTCAATAGCGCATTAAATAATTGCGATACCAAAATGATGGTTGGTTTTAAACTGATGCATTGAATGATTGAAAGCTGGTGGACTTTGTACTGCACCTTATTATTAACGGCTTTGGCCCTTTATTTCTAGCGAAATAGACAGGCGTAGCATGCATCATTGAATAACATTCTAGGGAAGCGTGTGCTTCAGGGTTCCCACACTTCTTGAAAAAGCACTTAAATTTCAGACACATGATGGATTCAAGGACTGGAAAGTATGTGAAAACAAACACTGGTGCTTGAATTAAACAATAACTACATTTTGTATGAGTAGCATGGTGCTATTACGAAACATTGGCCTTTATGTGCTGACTAAGCCAGAACAAAACGGCACTACTGAATGCGGGGGAAAGCAGGAAAAACCTGATTAAAAAAAAGAGCCGCGAGTGGATGATTCGTGATCACGCACCGGCGGCCCTGCATGATGAACGTATGGAAGCTTGTTTCCGCCACTGAATAAAAAAATAAAATAAATAATTGTGACTTTTCATCTCACAATTCTGACCTTTTTTCTCACGATTGCGAGATAAAAAGTCAGAATTGCATGATAAAAAGTCGCAATTGCAAGTTATAAAATCAGAATTGGGTGATATAAAGTCGCAATTCTGAGAGAAAAAAAAGAGAAGTGCGACTTTTTATCTCACAATTCTGACTTTTTTTCTCACAATTGCGAGTTTACATCTCACAATTCTGACTTTATAACACATAATTGCGAGTTTATATGTCGACATTCTTACATCTTTTCTCAGAATTGTAAGATATAAACTCGCAATTGCCACTTATCAGGCCAATTCTTAGGGGAAAAAAAGTAGTTTAAATCTCACAATTCTGACATTATATCATGCATTTCTGACTTTATATCTCGCAATTCTGACTTTATATCTCACAATTCTGACTTTATATCTCGCAATTCTGACTTTATATCTCGCAATTCTGACTTTATATCTCGCAATTCTGACTTTATATCTCGCAATTCTGACTTTATATCTCACAATTCTGACTTTATATCTCACAATTCTGACTTTATATCTCACAATTCTGACTTTATATCAGGCAATTGCGACTTTATATCAAGCAATTCTGACTTTATAACACGCAATTTTGACTTTATATCTCGCAATTCTGACTTTATAACACGCAATTTTGACTATATCTCGCAATTCTGACTTTATAACACGCAATTTTGACTTTATATCTCGCAATTCTGACTTTATAGCTCGCAATTCTGACTTTAACACGCAATTGCGACTTACTATCTCACAATTCTGACTTTATAACTCGCAATTCTGACGTTATTTCACGCAATTCTGACTATATCTTGCAATTGCGACTTTATATCATGCAATTCTGACTTTATAACTCGCAATTCTGACATTATAACTTGCAATTCTGACTTTAACACGCAATTGTGACTTACTATCTCGCAATTCTGACTTTATATCACGCAATTCTGACTTTATATCTCGCAATTGTGACTTACTATCTCGCAATTCTGACTATAACTCACAATTCTGACTTTGTAACTCGCAATTCTGACTTTATATCACGCAATTCTGACTAAATAACTCAAAATTCTGACTTTATAACTCGCAATTCTGACTGTAACTCACAATTCTGACTTTATAACTCGCAATTCTGACTTTAACACGCAATTGCGACTTACTATCTCGCAATTCTGACTTTATATCACGCAATTCTGACTTTATAAGTCACAATTCTGTCTTTATTTCACGCAATTCTGACTTTATATCTTGCAATTGCGACTTTATATCACGCAATTCTGACTTTATATCTTGCAATTGCGACTTTATATCACGCAATTCTGACTTTCCATCTCGCAATTCTGAGAAATAATGTCAGAATTGCGAGAAATAAACTCGCAATTGTGAGAAAAAAAAGTCAGAATTGTGAGATAAAAAGTCGCAATTACCTTTTATATTTTTCATTCTATGGCGGTATTTCACTAGCTCAATATCAGGGATGTGCTAATTCAATTATGCTTGAACTATGTAAAAATTACTTAGTGACAATTTCAATTTATTGTAATATTTTTTTTTTTAAATTCCTGTGATAAAAGCTGAATTTTCAGCATCATTACGCCAGTCTTCAGTGTCACATGATCCTTCAGAAATCTCATCATTTCAGTGCATGTACATAAATATATTTCCCAGTATTAAATTCTGCTTTACATACAGTTAAAGTACAACGATCTGCAATGTTCGTCTTGGTGATGATTGTGGTTTTGTCGTGAATCTCAGATGAGTGACATGGGTTGGGGTGCAGTCATTGAACACACGCTGGCAGACATGCTGTACCACGTGGAGACAGACGTAGACGGGCGGCGGAGCCCACCGTGGGAAGGTTGAAGACCGACACTGTCTGAGAACACAGACTGACATATTCATATAGCCCATGTGTCTGAAAACTATTCCCTCGTGTTTTTCATGTACCGTTCTCTATGACCAAGCAATGTCGGATATATTTGATTAAACCATCTGTTTTGTATCGGTTATAGTTGTACCCGTCCCTTGTTTTTCATGCAGGATTGAGAAGGTTTTTCTCATAGAAATCAACGTGAAAGCAACGTCTCATTCTTCAGTTTTCTTATTATGAAATATCACAGTGCACCAGAGCATGATGTTGATAGATGGATCCAGTTTGATTAGGATGTATTTTGGGGTGGTGTGCCTTATGCAAGTTAATGTTTCGTTACATTTCCTCATACCGCAGATTTATCTTGGTGTCAGTCATGCGATTTAATTTCCTTTTACAGTATCCTTATTAGTGAACTGCATCAGTGTTGTTTTTACCCTTAAAGCACATTAACCTGTTAAAAGCAGACACGTTCAGTTGTGTAGGTGTTCTCAGAGGTCATGGGTTTCCATTCATGGTTTTTTATCTGTTGTTTATTGATGTTAATTGATTTGTAGTCATTCAGATAGGTGTAAAATATCTTTTTTTTTTTTTTGTAAACCATGTTTTATACACAAACTTGTTTTAATAAAGGTATTCTAAAGACTTTAACCGTGTTTTCATGTATGTTTTGTGATATTTCTACATTATTACAATTGAATATTTATTTATGCAACAACCAAACACAATTTTCATAATGACTTCCTCTTTTATTTACAAACTGAGCATACAAAGAATCTGTAATGTCAAAATATGAAAATTATTCCCAAACCCTGCAGATGGTAGGATTTGTGACAGTAAATTTACACATCATCTTTTCAGTATTTAATGACTCTTTGAATAACATCTCCAGTTATGAAGACATCGTTTCTTTTTAAAAAAAAAAAAAAAAAAAAAATTCGGAAAAAAGTACTTCAGTCCTTACAGCTCTTCTGCAGATGAGGAGCGATATATTGGTTCGGCCTCCGGACCCTTGTTCTACAACAATAGAGATAAAGTAAAAGGTGTTTTTATTGTCATTCGCACATTGCATTTTATAATGTAAATTACATTAATATTCCAGGTTATTGAATGAAAATGATATCTCTGACTCAATTGGCCAGTTCGAGAGGGAAGCAGATGTTGTATTTGATTATTTAACCGTTGTTTTTGAACTGGATCTTTTTGATGAATCGGTTGATCCGATTCACAAGATTTATTCATAGATCAGATAAGACTAGAGTGATTTAAAATACAACTCACGGTGAACTCGATTGATTATCAGGGTCAAATGTGCGGTCATTAACCGTTGGTGGAGTTCAACAGGAATACACGCTTGTGGGCAAAATATTTTACAACGCAAATTCAAAACTTTTCAAGGATTCGACGACGCGTTGACCACCAGTCCAGAAATCTGCTTGTTTGGAAAAGGTTCAAATATTATTCGGAGAAATGTTATTTTTTAATTCGTATGTATAAATGTGCGAATCTTTTGTATAAGAACTTCAGGTAATAATTTTACTTAAAGTCGTTTTAAACACAAGAAAGTAATTTTTGCAGTTGTTAGAAGGGTAACGTTAACTTCATATAGCTACGTAAGTTAAAGACCATTGTCAACATGGTGAAAGTAGGATGTCTAGGAATGTATTTTTAGCACACTACACGCACATCAGTTCACTAATTAAGTTCTTCATTCAATGCGGTAAAGCTGGAATGCATACCGCCTTAAGGGAGACCAGAGGCTGGTGAACGTGAGATTTTTCAGTACGACAAATAACCTTCTTTCATGTGGGAAATGCTTGTAAAACAATTGACAGCCTATCTGTAAATCTATCTTCAACAGATGCTTCATATTTGTCATGTCATTTACAAATGGAGCTATTTTTGGAGCCTCATAATCAAAATAACTTCTCCCTCTTGCAGCGACATCTTTACTTTGCTCTGATGACGTGTTTACTGGCGTGAGGGCGGGACAAGCTGTCACTCATTTGATATCCACCAATAGCAAACCACCCAGTGAACTCCAGATGGATAAAATCAAGTCTGGGCTTAAAAAAATTACTATGGAAGCTTGTTTCCTCCATAGAATAAAACCATTTAAAAATATATTTGCGACAATTTAATCTCACATTCTGACCTTTTCTCTCAATAAACTAGCAATTGTGAGATGTAAAGTCAGAATTGCGAGATACAAATTTGCAATTCCGTCATATAAACTCGCAATTGCGAGATATAAAGTAAGAATTGCGAGATTTAAAGTTATAATTATGTGTTATAATGTCAGAATTGCGTGATATAAGTCAGAAGTCAAGTATAACTCGCAATTCTGACTTCTTTTCTTAGAATTGTGAGATGTAAACTCGCAATTGCGAGTTCTAAAGTCCAATCCTGAGGAGAAAAAAATTCAAGTCCATACCTAATCCGTCGAAATCACGGAACAAAACAGAAACGTTGGGGCTAGTTGAACACCGTAGGGATGCACGATATATCGGCTAGCATATCGGTATCGGCCGATATATGTTCATTTTTAATGTTATCGTTATCGGCCTGGTAAGAAAACGTGGCCGATATATTAAAGCCGATAAATAATGTATTATTCCCTTCAGCGGAGACACTTGTCGAGCACTGTTTATGTTTTTGAATTTCTTGAAATATGATTGAAATCTCTTCAAAAAATGAAAATACGGTTCGGTGCAGCGCAAATCTGTCATATCGGCTATACAACACTATAATGAGAACATCATAATAATTGTGCGCTTGGGACATGGATTTAATTGTGAGACTTTTGTTTTTGTAATCAGGCTCTCAAAATTGGATACAAATTTGGATTTAAGTTTATCGGCCGATATATCGGTTATCGGCTTTCCAAATATAAAGAATTATCGGTATCGGCCAAAATTTTCATATCGGTGCATCCCTAGGACACCAAATTTGAATTTAAGTTTATCTGCCTATATATCGGTTATCGGCTTTCCAAATATAAAGAATTATCGGTTATCGGTATCGGCCAAAATTTTCATATGGTGCATCCCTAGAACACCGTCACTAGAACTCTATAACCGCCAAAACCATGTTATTAAAATATTATTTTCACAGACATTTTTTTTTTATCATAGAGAATGTTTAAATACTAATATCAGCTTACGAGGGAAAAAGAGGCGGAGTTAGTGGTGCTTCGGAGGCTCCTACTGCTGGGGATGATTCGGGTGAGGTCTGTGAGAGGTTTTGTTTACTGTGTGTGATTTATTGAATGGAAAGCCCATTCATTTCTAGTTGTCTCGGTGTTAATTTTAAATAATCGTAGAGCAATTAGATTATCAGTGTCTGCTCGTTTATTGAAACTAAGTTGTTCTATAACAAACGAACGTCGCTCTGCATACGTCTTCTCCTTCGTCGCTCTGATTGGTTTTAGGTCTATCCAATTGCGCCCAGATGCATCTGTTGGTGACGCCCCTTTGGAAATGCTGTGTCTATGAAGCTTTGCCAGACCATAACTGAGTTACAACTGAGAATAGTCTGGTTTTAACCAGGCTACAACACAACAGGGAAGAAAAGACTATTGCAACTTCCCGTTTCATGATGTCTTAAAATTTTCAATGACCTGGAAAATTCTGTTAATCAAAGCACTGTCATAGTTAGTCATAGAGTAGTCACTGTCACACGGTATTGAAGTGGAATTGTGTCATTTAAAGGCTCCTTACTCGTCTCTTGAAGATTCTGTCCAGCAGCCGGGGTCGAGTGTATTCTGTAGGACTGGGATTGGAGAACTGAGTCTCCGAGCCGTTCTGCAGGATCACCGCGTTGCGGTCGAGATCGGGTGTTCTTGTTCCTCGTGGCCCAAAAACATTCAGGTCCTTGAAACACTCTGTCTCAATCATCTAGAGGAATTTTATAAACGCATATATGAACAGTGGACCATTAATACACATTGCTTTTCTTTAGGTTTCCTCCCTACCTCATTCTGCCAGGGCACAGGCACGCTACCTGTGTTAAACTTGCTGTAGAAATTATCATCGACCTGATCAAGGATCACTCCTTTAACCGTAGAGAACTGATCGATGTCCAGGATGTCGGCGCAGTAAACGGCTCTCGGCTGGTGGAGAGAAGACAATCTGATGAGAAAATGAACATCACAGGATTGATTTCAGGTGAGAAGCAGACACTCACGTCAGGGACAAAAGGTGGCGGCATCCTTCCGGCCTCGAGTCTCGTAAAGTTGATGTTCGTAAAGAACGAGTGACCTTTGATGACCTCTGCTCCTTGCCTGAACTTGCAGCCCAGTCGCTCCTTTGGGTTTTTAGCCAGGAGCTAAATTGAAAAGCAATTCGAAAAATGTATAGTATTCCCTTTGAATGGACAATAAGACCTATAGATCAGATCAAATCAGTGAACTCAGAGTTCGGCAGAGCACTGTGAAAATGTGTCCTCACACTTTTGCAGATGGATGAGGTGTCCTCGTCGAACTTATTCCCGTAATGCTCGATCGTCTCCAGAACTCTTCTTTCTACCTCTTGTCTCGGCAGCCGTTCCTTGTGGTTGCGGAACGGAGGTTTTCCGGCCGTCATCTCGTAGATTAGACACCCGAGTCCCCACCAGTCCGGACTAAAACTATAGTATGTGTTTGTGATGACTTCTGGTGCTGGCGACGTGAAAAACCAAAATAATAAAAATGTATTTTATTTTCCATAAATAGTTTTTGTTTTGCATTGTGACATTATTTTATTTGCTATAATTATGATTATATATATAATTATTATAATATTATTATTAATATTAATTAAACAAGTTCCATTAGTTATTATTGCAAAATCCAATACACTCGTTCTCATAATATTTTATTAATATGTAAAGCTGTATACACTATCATATAATTTGTCATTCTTGATTTATGATATATAACAATCTAAAAAATGTAACTCTTGGGCATATTGTTACATTGGGAAATAAAGTCAGAATTAAAATCTTAATTATTCTAAAAAAAGACCTTGTTTTCTATAATATATATATATATATATATATATATATATTACTGTTTATTACTCAATAAAGGATTGGGGTTAGTAATAGATATATATTTTTAAAAGATACAAATATATATATTCAGCAAGGATACATTAAATTGATCAAAAGTGACAGTAAAGACATTTATAATGTAACAAAACATTTCTTTTTCAAGTAAATGCTGCTTTTTTAAACTTTCTATTCATCAAAGAATCCAGTTTTTTTCAAATAATTTTTAAATATGAAGCAGTTCAACTGTCTTCAACATTGACGATAATCATAAATGTTTCTTGAGCAGCAAATCATCATATTAGAGTGATTTCTGAAGGGTCATGTGACACTGAAGACTGGAGTAATGATGCTGAAAATACAGCTTTGATCACAGGAATAAATTACATTTACTATATATTCAAATAGAAAACAGTTATTTTAAATGTTAATATTATTGCGCATTAAAAAAAGTCTTACTGACCACAAAATTTTGATTGGTGTAGTGTATATAATATTTTTAAATGTCTGATACGATTCACTAAAACTGCTGTTATGTTGAATATCTGTGAAGATGATTTTCATACCCATGTATCCCACGGTTCCCACTCTTCCCTTCACGAGTTTTTCTGCTGGCAAGTTTACGGCGAGTCCCAAATCAGAGATCCGAATGTGACCTGTCAGACACAGGGACGTTATTTAACAGGAAAAGGAACATTTCACAGTTTTTAAACCACTCTAGACTGAGAACTATTTTCCTGAATACCTGCGAGGAAAAAAATCCTGAAAAGACTTCTTTATTCAAAGCGTCTTCTAAAATGAAATGTAAGAAACTAGATTCCTACATACAGTACACACACCTAAAGGATTATTGGGAACGCCATACTAATACTGTGTTTGACCCCCTTTCGCCTTAATTCTACGTGGCATTGATTCAACAAGGTGCTGAAAGCATTCTTTAGAAATGTTGGCCCATATTGATAGGATAGCATCTTGCAGTTGATGGAGATTTGTGGGATGCACATCCAGGGCACGAAGCTCCCGTTCCACCACATCCCAAAGATGCTCTATTGGGTTGAGATCTGGTGACTGTGGGGGCCATTTTAGTACAGTCAACTCATTGACATGTTCAAGAAACCAGTTTGAAATGATTCGAGCTTTGTGACATGGTGCATTATCCTGCTGGAAGTAGCCATCAGAGGATGGGGACATGGTGGCCATAAATGGATGGACATGGTCAGAAACAATGCTTAGGTAGGCTGTGGCATTTAAACAATGCCCAATTGGCACTAAGGGGCCTAAAGTATGCCAAGAAAACATCCCCACACCATTACACCACCACCACCAGCCTGCACAGTGGGAACAAGGCATGATGGATCCATGTTCTCATTCTGTTTACGCCAAATTCTGACTCATGTCTCAACAGAAATCGAGACTCATCAGACCAGGCAACATGTTTCCAGTCTTCAACTGTCCAATTTTGGTGAGCTCTTGCAAATTGACGCCTCTTTTTCCTATTTGTAGTGGAGATGAGTGGTACCCGGTGGGGTCTTCTGCTGTTGTAGCCCATCCGCCTCAAGGTTGTGTGTGTTGTGGCTTCACAAATGCTTTGCTGCATACCTCGGTTGTAACGAGTGGTTATTTCAGTCAAAGTTGCTCTTCTATCAGCTTGAATCAGTCTGCCCATTCTCCTCTGACCTCTAGCATAACAAGGCATTTTGGCCCACAGGACTGCCACATGCTGCATGTTTTTCCCTTTTCACACCATTCTTTGTAAACCCTAGAAATGGTTGTGCGTGAAAATTGCTTAAATCACCTTTTTTCCCATTCTGATATTCAGTTTGGAGTTCAGGAGATTGTCTTGACCAGGACCACACCCCTAAATGCATTGAAGAAACTGCCATGTGATTGGTTGATAATCGCTAATTGCTAATAATCCTTTAGGTGAGTGTATAGTGGTCCCAAAATGTATTTGTATGTACACTTTCACCAAAACATTTGACAAATATGCTTCAGAATTTAAGCGCAGATAAACATGTTTTATCTTATGCGACAACATTCTCACTTTTGTAACCATGATGCAAGAGTCCAAAACCTTTCTGAGGTCACTATTTTTAAAAGTAGGGTAGTTAATGATGTCAAACGCAACAAAAGTAAAAGTTTTCTATGCAACCGACTTGCTTTCACGCTTTAATTTCCTTGTTTATGATAACAAAAGCAATTTTGGAGAAATGTTTCCTGGTGAAGATTATGAGAGTTGTTATGCTAAAAATAGAAAGCAAGGGAAATTTGAGATCCTGAAGAGAATGCTACAAATCTTGTAAAGGCGGTTATTATAACGTCTTTTTTTTTCATATAGGGAAGTGCACATACCATTATCATCCAGAAGGATGTTTTCTGGCTTTAAATCCCTGATAGAAATAAAACAAAACACATGGAGTTATTAACAAAGCTAGATCTGTTTAATTCGATTTCTGGTATGTCATGTGACTCTATATAATCTGTAACTGCATTCAGCACATTAAAAGTCAAACAATGGCTCTCAGTTTTGTGGCCTACCTATAAACAATGGATTTTTTATGAAGATGGTCCAGGCCGCAGAGGATCTCAGCTGCATAAAACTGGACTCTGTCTTTTTTGAGCCCCTCTGTGCCCATGTTATAGATGTGAAACCTCAGGTCTCCTCCGTTCAACAGCGTCAGCACCAGGCAAAGAGCCTCTTTTGTCTCGTAAGCATATGCTAAACTCACCTGACATATTCAAATAAACACACAGACAGACAATTTACACAAAACCGGTCACATTTACAGTGCAATAAATATAAATACAGTACTGTGCAAACGTCTTATGCACGTTATTTTCAGTTATTTTAAATATTCAGTTATTTTAAATCTTTTGCTGTAGTGTTTCAGAAGGAATTATCAGTTTACATCTACAAGCATTCATTTATTGTAATAATCCAGTGAGATTTTTGTATGCAAGGAGTCTGATCTCACTATCATCAAGTCTATCTGTGATTACATGAAGAAACAGAAAAAACCGAGACAGACTAAATCCAGAAGAACCGCAGCAACGTCTCCAAGACGCTCGAAGAAACTGACCTGCAGTGTAAATTTAAGGCACTTAATGTGTTAAAATGCTGTGGAGGATGCTTTCAAAAATAATGTCATAAATATATATTTATTTATCAATGAACGTCTATTAACTAAACCAGATTACATATCACAGATGGACTCAATGATGGTGAGATCAGATCACGCCGGCCTTTGTCGTACTCACTAGATTATGACATTTATGGCAAAAGGAATGTTTGGAAATGTAATCTGATATTTCCTACTGAAACACTACAGCAAAAGATATAAATAACTGGCTTAAAATATTTGTTTTGCATTTTTGGTGGGAATACTAATGCGCCTAAGACTTTTGCAAGATGTTTTGCTTAGATTTTTTGAAATAGATTTTTACTAACTCAATAATATCAATTATTTTTGCATTATACTGTAGAATATATATATATATATATATTGTACTGTATACACACAAACATACAATATAGTATATATATAGTAGGGCTGTCAAACGATTAATCGTGATTAATCACATCCAAAATAAAAGTTTGTGTTTAAATAATATATGTGGGTGCACTGTGTATATTATATATATATATATATATATATATATATATATATATATATATATATATATAATTATTTTGTATATATATATAAATACACACACATGCATATATATTTAGGAAAAAAATATTATTGATATATAAAATATTTCTATTTATCTATAATATAAATTATATATAAATCTATATACTGTATATACATGAAAATATTTCTTAAATATATAAAAGCATGTGTGTGTATTTATATATATATATATATAAAATAATTATACACAGAGCACCCACATATATTATTTAAACACAAACTTTTATTTTGGATGCGATTAATCACGATTAATCGTTTGACAGCCCTAAAATATATATACACATATATATACACACATGCTTGTATATATTTAAGAAATATTTTCATGTATATAGATTTATGTATAATTTATATTATATATACATATAAATATTTTATATGTAAATAATATTTTTTTCTGAAATATACATGTGTGTGTATTTATACAAAATAATTATCACACATTACACCCAAATAAATTATGTAAACACAAACTTTTATTTTGGATGTGATTAATCGTGATAAATCATTTGACAGCCCTAATATATATATATATATATATATATATATATACATACACAATCTTCTTTCTATCTTATGTTTTTGATTTCAGAGTGAAATATGACCTTGGTCTGTCTTGACCAGTTTTGTGAGTTTCACCCAAGCAGAAATAGTCATTTAACCATGTACTTTTCCGTCAAACGATTGCTGATAATAATCATAATTCTCACCACAAATCTGCTGTTGAGCCGTTCTAGAATCTGTTTCTCATTGAGGGCCATGGCTTCCCCGCTTTGCTTCTTAACACGTTTCTTCTCCAGTTTCTTACATGCATACATTTTCCCTGATGCTCGGGCCTGACACGCACAAACCTAGAAGAAGAGGCTTCATGTTACCTTCCCACACTTTCATCTTCATTTCTAATATAAGCTTCCGGGGGCATGATTATCTCCACTTCAGGCAAAAGTGCTCCTATTGAGCAAAACATCTACCTGGGAATCTTTCTAGATTTATATTGTGGTCTTACCTCTCCAAACCCACCCTTTCCCAAAACACGGTATTCTCGAAATGTATCTCGGGTGACTGGGCGTCTGTGGGAATGAAAGCGATGTCACGTTCAAAACATAAGCAGCATTGCTTTAAAATGATTCAAAAATCCCACATCTGGCCCACACTAACCTCTCAACCATCTTCCACTGCAGGAATCGGTCGAAGTACATGCTTTTCTGATACTCTGCAAACGGAGCTCCGCTCAGATACTCATGAAGCGCCCTATAAGACCCAATAAATGATGAACACATCAATGCTCCCAGACACACATGTTGACGTGCATTGCATTGATCATGGAACTGACTTTTGGCAATTGCTGAAGATATCCTCAGAGGCTTTGAGCTCCCGTTTCTCCTCGAGTGCTTTGCGTGCAATCTCCCGCACCCTAGAAGACTGAACACATGCACGAACATCATAAAAGCACAAGAACGTTCTGGCAAGGTTCCCGCAGCCTGACGAACAAACGTTCTTCCATTAAGGAGGAGTTAACTTTTTCAAAAAACTTTTACTGATAATTTACTCACCCACATGTCATCCAAGATGTCCACGTCTTTCTTTCTTCAGTCGAAAAGAAATGAAGGTTTTTGATGAAAACATTCCAGGATTTTCTCCATATAATGGACTTCAATGGGAACCAAATGATTCAAGGTCCAAAAGAGAGTTTCAGTGCTGCTTCAAAGGGCTTTAAACGATTCCAGACGATGAATAAGGGTCTTATCTAGCGAAACGATTGCTCATTTCAAAATTAAACAAAAAACTTTAAGTTTTATAAGCTCAAATGCTCGCCTTGCTCTGTTCTGTGATGCGCGTTCGTGACTCTCCTGTTCAAACTCGTTCATCAAAATGAACAAATCTTTTTTCGAGTCATGACTCGAAGGGTTCTTGATAAGACCCTTATTCATCGCCTGGTGTCGTTTAAAGCTGCACTGAAACTCTCATTTGGACCTTGATCTGTTTGGTTCCCAATGAAGTCCATTATATGGAGAAAAATCCTGGAATGTTTTCATCTAAAAACTTAATTTCTTTTCGACTGAAGAAAGAAAGACGTGGACATCTTGGATGACATGGGGGCGAGTAAATTATCAGCAAAAGTTTTTTTTTAAAAGTGAACTACTCCTTTAACGTTATTAGAACGTCCTTTCAAAGTTATCTGGTCTTTAATAATGTTCTCAAAATGTAAACACATCGTACATGGACGTGTTTTTTTTATTAGTTGGGCATCCATCTAACATTATTCAAATGTTACCACTTGTTTCAGAACGTTCAGAGAACGTTCGAAAATAACGTTCCAATAATGTTAGAACATTTAGAACATTCCGTTTAATTAATGGGCAAATGTTAGCTGGTTCTTTCATGCGAAACAACAAGAATTTGTACAGTTTTTTAACTGCAGATATGAAGTTTTGATTATCAGATTGGAGGAATAAAAGTCTGTGTAAAGACCTGTGAGGTGAGATATTTTGTGATGAGTTGCTTGCCAAAGTTTGTTCTCTTGTCATCCGGTGTGACCTCATATTCCACCTGAGAGAGCACAAACAGAGCATTGATTCACTAACATAAACAAGCAAATTGCATTTCACAAAATGTTAGCCTGACAAAAACACTTTAATCATTTTTCGGTTCTAGAGTCTTTCTACTGCAAAATTTCATGTTTAATTCAATAATTACTTGCCATTTCTTTGTTATTACTTCACTCTAAAAAATGCTGGGTTGTTTTAACCCAATTTTGGGTAAAATATGGCCAAACCCAGCCATTGGGTTAAAAATGTCATTTAAAAATGTAACCCAATGGCTGGGTTTGTCCATATTTTACCCAAAGTTGGGTTAAAACAACCCAGCATTTTTTAGAGTGTTTGAAATTTACATGTTTGATTCGGTGATTACTATTTAATTAGATATATCACTATTTCAGTTTTATTTTGATTAATTGTGCAGGCCTATTTATTTCATTTAATGTGACATTCGATTTAATTAATTATTACACTCTAAAAAATGCTGGGTTGTTTTAACCCAACTTTGGGTAAAATATGGACAAACCCAGCCATTGGGTTACATTTTTAAATGACATTTTTAACCCAATGGCTGGGTTTGGCCATATTTTACCCAAAATTGGGTTAAAACAACCCAGCATTTTTTTGAATGTAGCTTTTCATCAACTCACTAACCTAGACAAAAGATCATACCGTTTCATCCAAGAGGTTAATGCAATGCTGCAGATCATATTTAGTGGCACAGAAAAGGCGGAACAGTTGATTTCCGATGGGCTGTTTTACACACAGACTGTAATAGTCTCGCTCTGGAAAACAGAATGAGTCATGATTTATTGAAAATAATACAGTGTATTATTTTGATTAGAGGATATTATCTTGACAGTATTCATTTCTAATATTGACATATTTGCTGTATATGAAGTCCACAATTAATATATTTTTTTAAAAAAAAGCAATTCCCCAACTTTTGTCCTCACCAATGGTACTCTCCAACTGTGTGCACTCATTTATGTGTGGAAAACGCAGAAATTCCTTCCATTTTCGACTCCTTCCTTTGCGGTTCGGACCATTACCTACTGCACAATGGAAGAAAGAGAAAAACTGTTTAAACCAAAAGAGCCTGAACCTGATTCTTGTGTTTTAAAGAACCCTAGAATGAACCATCAAGTTCAGAAATGCATGATTGTCCATTCAGAAATTACTGTTATTATTGAAATGACACTGGAATTGTGTTTCCATGAAATTACAAATTAAACAAGGATTTAATAATTGTGTTTATGTAGGAATATATTCATTTAATCTCATTTAAAGGAGTAGTTCACTTTTTTAAAAAAAAAAAACTTTTGCTGATAATTTACTCACCCCCATGTCATCCAAGATGTCCATGTCTTTCTTTCTTCAGTCGAAAAGAAATTAAGATTTTTGATGAAAACTTTCCAGGATTTTTCTCCATATAATGGACTTCAATGGGGACCAAACGGTCCAAGGTCCAAATGAGAGTTTCAGTGCTGCTTCAAAGGGCTTTAAATGACACCAGACGATGAATAAGGGTCTTATCAAGCAAAATGATCGGTCATTTCAAAAATAAATAAAAAAGTTTAAGTTTTATAAGCTCAAATGGTCACCTTGCTCTGTTCTGTGATGCGCGTCCGTGACTCTCCTGTTCGAACTCGTTCATCACAACGAACAAATCTTTTTTCGCGTCATTTGGTTCATTCAACGAAGGAAATAACTCGAAAAAAGATTAGTTCGTTTTGATGAACGAGTTCGAACAGGAGAGTCAAGAACGCGCATCACAGAACAGAGCAAGGCGAGCATTTGAGCTTATAAAACTTACATTTTTTTAATTTATTTTTTAAATGACCGATCGTTTCGCTAGATAAGACCCTTATTCATCGCCTGGTGTCGTTTAAAGCCCTTTGAAGCTGCACTGAAACTCTCATTTGGATCTTAAACCGTTTGGTTCCCATTGAAGTCCATTATATGGAGAAAAATCCTGGAATGTTTTCATCAAAAACCTTCATTTCTTTTCGACTGACAAAAGAATGACATGGACATCTTGGATGACACGGGGGTGAGTAAATTATCAGCAAAAGTTAACTACTCCTTTAAGTACTTATTGTGTACTTTTGAACTGTTCAGAAATCAAAAAAATGCTTTTGATGACTATTGATGCTGCTCATTAAGTCTAACACAGCAGGACTAGAAGGATTTATGTTTATTATTCTATCAAGGTTATGTTGACAAAAGGTTAGACATGCAATGCAGGTACGAGAAATATGTGTGTAAAATGCTTTATTAATCACATTTGTGTATTTGTAAGCGTATGTTTTGTTTGAATGACGGTTTGTTGACAGTAAAACTGAAGAGAATCCATGGCATCCTCTACTATATTAGCCTGCTCTAAAAATAGCATAGGAATGAAGCTCTAAGTGATGACAGAGATCAGATTTGAGACGCCACACCTGTACTATTCAGAAAACAAAAACACAACATGCAAAAGTAGAACTTCATAATAATGCTAGAAAGTCTTATTGGGCTCACTTGAGCAGTTAGTGCACGAACACTTGAAAAGTTGACAAAACAACAGCAACAGAAGCTATTTTTAGAGCTCAGATTAGTGGAATAGCAGGTAATGCTGACAGGCTGTTAACCACGGCAAAAGAAGTCAGACCGGTTTGTGATGCAAGGCCCGTATGATGTCAAAGGCTTTGTGTGTCTGGTTTTGTTTTGAGGTCAGAGTATTTCAGGTTAGAGGTGCACAAATATGTTGAATGAGCTGTTTCTTTACCTCACAGCCACTGCAGAGAAGGGAACTAAAGCGATATTTTTTAATATTTTTTTTTAGGTATTACAGACTTAAGCATAAAATATACTTAAGTTGACATGTATATCTAGAGTTTTTTAAAACAAACATCAAGATTTTAGGCTCAAATTAGGTTCAAAGATTCAGTATGTGAGTTTTTTATTACGCTTTTGTCTTCACTCATTCATATTAAATGAACTGCACAGTGAAATACGTTTTTAAAAGTACACTTATATTGCTTAGTCTCTCATAAAAGCATACTAATTTTAAAATGTCAACAAAAAACTGTTCAAAATTATTGAGAAGTCAGCTACTAAAAAGCATTTCAACTACCCATAAAATGTTTCAGTCTGAGGTTTGAATCAGTTTCATTTCATTGGTAACACTTTACAATAAGGTTCGTTAGTTAACATTAGTTAACTACATTAGTTAATATGAACTACTAATGAATAGCACATATATAGCATTTGTTAATCTTTGTTAATGTTATTTTCAACATTTACTAATACTTGATTAAAATCTTGTTAATATTAGTTAATGCACCGTGAACTAACATGAACATGTATTTTCATGAACTAACATTAACAAAGATGAACAAATGCAGTAACAAATGTATTGCTCATGGTTAGTGCATGTTAGTAAATACATTAACTAATGAACCTTATTGTAAAGTGTTACCATTTAATTTTGTACTTTCGTTGTGAACAATCAAAACAATCCGTTCCTAAAATCTGTTAAAACACATTAAAAATGTTTTATCTCAGCGCGTAATATGACAACAGTATTTTATGTACTGTTGGAACGTTTTAGTTTTTTCTTCAAAATCCATTTTTATCACATTTAAGGAACAACAGGCGATAAATATTCTTACCTTCTCGTGCTCTTATGAGTGCACTGTTTGCGACCATTGATTCAATCTCCATTTCTGTGGTGTCATCCGATGAAAGTCAGTTGAAAGTTGGGAATTCTGCATTTAAAACTGATTTTCCTCCTAATGTGCGCTGAATCATCACACATTTAGTGAGGTAGATATCCACTCACTTACATCTCCAGTGCATGCTGTCAGAGTGAAGCCTTCTGTGACAAAACACAACTCAACTTTCTTGTTCTTGTTCTTGTGTTGGCCAATCTTGTTTCACCTGTACAGGTGACCTGACAGGTGATGCTTTGGATGACACAGACAGTGACGTTACACTTTCTGGGTTTAGTTGAACTCTAAGCCAATGTCTCACTCAGACGAGACTGAATTTAAACTTCCATTAAAAGATTTAGAAAGTCCATATATGATAAATACAATCTAATAAACTGAATGTTGTTCCTTATAAAGTAAGTTATATAAAATAAGTTGGGATTAAAAATCTGACATACGTGCAGCATAAACTCTAATGGGGAAATGTATATTATTCACAGAATTTAACAAAAGATAATGGTAAATGTATCACACTTGTTTGTCTTCAACACTGAATCGATGCATAAGTTTAGAAACTTTGTTTAACATGCAACTAGCGCCACCATCTGCTCTATATTAATATGAAACAGGTGTATGATGCAGAATTATAAAGATATGCATTCAAATAAATATACTTTCCTAGATATTTGTTTCCAAATAGACTAAATCGATTTTTCATTGAAGTAAAATCCTTGGAGTAACACCTTGAAGATGTTTTTGCCAATTTGCCAACTTAGAATAATATGTAATAATATAAAACCTGTAACAAAAAACAGTCAGTTCATCCGATATATTTTTGAAATAATAAAAAAAATCCATTTAACACAACTTATTTAGCGTATTTTTTAAAACATCCTAATGAATGCTCAGGTAATGAAACCCATTGGAATACAGTATTTCGACGTCAATCAAGCTCGCTCTCAGCAGCCAATCCTGTGCCCTCCTCGTCGTGCGTATTAAACGCGTCAGCCAATCAGAGCCAACCTGCAGAAATAGTCTATCGCGATTGGCTTGCAACGTCAATCCGGGCTCCGTCGTAAAGCCAGTTTAGAGTCGAAAGGTACCAAGATGGCGGAGGTAAGTTGAAAAATTGGGGGAAGGCGTCATATTTTTGTCGCCTATTTCTTTTACCACAGTGCATTAGTTTGGGATTTCTATATCTGATTACGTGTAATTATGCCTTATCTTTGGATAGAGCTCGGTTTGACGGAGATACGTGCGATATTGGCCGTCAAAACGAGTGTTTTCAACGTCGATCGGCCTCTTTTAGCGTCGAGCGTTCAGAGCGGGCGTCAGATCTGACTGAGCGGAGCTGCGAGTAGCGTCGAGCGCGCTGCGATGGTTAGTTAGTACTGAAAATGCTTTTTTTCTGTTATTTTGCGCTTTTAAAAAATATTTTGACATCTTTATTATTGACGCTTGTTTCGTTTGGATACTTCTGTGTGATTTCAGAGAGTAATTGAGTGATTTTTTCCCCTATTGCTGCAGTACCGAATTGATGCTGTGAAGTGGCGATATCAAAACATTTTTTTTGTTTTATTTTAAAATAAAATGTGTAATAATTTTATATTTCAACATAGCTGTATTTTGTTTAAGAGACCCAGAAGACCTGAATAAATATTGGCTATTTATTTGGCTTGTTAGTGACCCCCACAAACTCCATAATTTTCTAACGTAAACTGCGGATTTAAAAAGTACAAATGAGAAATCGACTGGTTTATTTTAATTTAATTTAAGGAATGATTTTTATCCATTCATATATAATTTTTTGTATTCAGTGACGTTTGGCCAATTTTTCTTTTTATTCGTCTTCTTTGGTCTGTGCAGAACAGGCTATCATTCATATATGAATTACATTCATCCTAATATTATATTCAAATGATTACTGTTACTATAGTTTACAGTAAGTGTTATCATAGTTACATTGTGGTAGTTTTTTAGACTCCACTGTCATCAGGAAAAAAAAACCTAAAAGACTGAAAACTTATTACACATTTTGAAGTAAATCCCATATAATGCCTTTTTAATATGGGTTTGCAACAGTAATAATAATTGTAGCTATTGTAATTTGGTGGAAATTATGGTTACTATAGTAACATATTATTAAGGGAAGTTAACCAGTGTTGTTCATAATGCTGTAAATTCCCCAAACCTGACATTTTCTCATTGTAATTTCAGGCTTCCTTGGGAAGTACAAGCCCAGGTAATTTGTTCTCTAAATCTATTTAATAATGTTTACTTACAAATTTTATATTTTATTAATATTTTTTTGTGTGTATTTATTTATGCATGTAATATAAATGTATAATTGGGTTAAATACTATTTTTGAAATGTATGTAATAATATTTAATATTTGCATTTAATAATTATGGGTTAATTTGATCCTTACAGTTGGCTCTTTGTCATCGGAAGATCACGATTTTGACCCGACGGCAGACATGCTGGTGCACGATTATGATGATGAACGTACGTTAGAGGAAGAGGAGATGAGGGATGGCGAGTCAAGCGGGAGCTCAGAGATCGCCGATCTGGAAAAGGTTTGCCTTCAGTCTTTTGCCCAACACACGTCGCTCGCATTTAGGGATGATAAGTTTATATTGTGGGTAGAGATGTCAATTAAAATAAATTTCCAATGATCAATTAATGGATTAACCGTTAACATACCAAGTAGGGCTGTAGTCTACCAAAGAAATCCTTGGTTGACCAAAGTCTTGTCCTGCGCAACGATTAGTCGACTGAAAGAAAAAAAAACTTGTTTTGATTGAACTTTTTTTTAAACAATCGTCATTAACTGAATGAATACAGCATCCCTTACCAAGCGCGAAGCAGCAGCGCAGCCGGCCACAGGCGCGTTCTATGTGTGTGCGCTAAAACTGTGGCGCTGTTACAAAATAGCCTAAATTAAAGCATTTAGAGATGGGGATAAAACAAAGGCTAATTATATTTAGAATACAGTAATAAATAATTGCTTATAAAGGAATAAATATCAAGGAGTAAATCATTAAAAAAATATTTCTATTGGTAAAAAAAAAAAAAAAATTTGAGACTGGTCGACCAATAAGAATGTCTGTCGACCAAGACGGTATCGACTGATTAGTCGACTAAACGACTAAAGTTGACAGCCCTATTAATTTGTATATATAAATACCCACACATGCATGTATATATTTAAAAAAAATGTGTTATTAATGTCATATTTATATGTAATATTAATTATGTATAAATATATATAAAGTATATACATGAAAATATTTCTTAAATATATACATGCATGTGTGTGTATTTATATATACAAATTAATTATACACACTACATACACATATATTATGTAAACTAGTGCTGTAGCGGCGCGTCGATGACGTCGATGCTTCGACGTCAAAATTGCGTCGACGCTTCTTTATTTATTTATTTTTTGCATGTTCCCGGCGGTACAGCTTGCCACACACACACACACGTGGGAGACCGAAACATAGCAGAGTAGAGGATGAAGACAACTAGAAGTGAATGTGCTATCCATTACATGAATCACACACAGTAAACAAATCCTTAAGAAAAAAAAAACGTTGCAATTTAGACGCATTTGAACAGCTTTACGCCATTGTTCGAAGTGACAGCATGCAAATTGTTATATCAAAATAAAATGGCTGAAAACTCCTGAAAAACTTTCAATGCTTTTCTATGGTTTAAAGTAACACCAAAAGTAACTTTTCCTATTCGGTCGCCCTACTGGTTGGAAATGAAATTGTCCATTGCCGCTGTCGTAAATAATTTAGCCTACTGTCGCACGCACGCTCGCTGTTTATCCAGCAGTGGCTTTAGAATGAACGATGTCAACAGAGAACGTAGAGTATGTTACACGATTTCATGAAAGGATGATGTATTGCGACAGAAACGAAGAAAAACGAAATAATGACTGTAGTAGTGCTTGACGTAAAGCAGTCGAATTTTGTAGTTCTTTTTGTGGTCGGGTTCCTACCCGAACCCCGAAGTTACATAGTGCCAGTAAAAGTGATACAGACCCCGTCAGGCGACGGCAGAAGTGCCTTTCACCCTGTTACGACTTGATGAACCACTGATAAGATTTTGGAAACATTATTTTAAGTAATCAATGTTAGATAGTGTTGCATTAATGCTATTATAATTATAATGTTACACTAACTAAAATTAAAACAATGGGGAAAAAAAACCTTAAGATAAGCTGTAAAAAAAAAAAAAAAAAAACGTTTTAAGCACACAGAATAATGTAAGTGGACTTTTTATAATTGTGCCTTTGAACGATTACATAATTGTGGCATCCATAATTGTAATCGCGATTACAAATTTGATTAATTGTGCAGCCCTATATGCTAGTATTTATTTGAGATACATTGTTTTTTGATTAATTGAGCAGCAGAAAAATATTCTTTATATTAGTTGTCCAATTAGTCGACTAATCGATAAAATAATCCTGTTAATAATCGTTTACCCCAGCCCTAATGTAAACACAAACTTTTATTTTGCTAACGATTAATCGTTGCCCATCCCTAGTGCCTTGTGAGACTTCATTTAAGAATCAGTGCCCTGACTTCTGAACTCGGGATCTGATTGAGGCGTACCCATTAATACATTTAGAGTATGTAACTACTGTGTGTCCACTGCATGTGCATGTCATCTCATGATGACCATTGATACGTTTCATCAGTTACATTATCGACAATTAATCGATTGCTGATTAATCGTTAGCATCCCTAATTGTGGCAAGTAACAATTATAACTATTCTAACATTATAAAAACCACAAATTGTGTACTTTTATCCGTATAGTAATGTCGGTTAAAATGAACCAATACTGATGTGATCACACATGTATTATGGATCATTGTGTAGTGATAAACCATTGCATCTCAAGCAAATCTGTTTCTCACAGGAGGGGAACATGCCGCTGGAAGAGCTGCTTGCGTTATACAGATATGAAGCAGCAGACAGCGCTGTTGGAGGGTCGAGCGCGGACAGCTCATCTGTAGAGCTGACCGATGAGCTGCCTGACATGACGTTAGATAAAGTAAATATATATGTGTGTATAAATGTTTGTTTTTTAAACGCTTTATTTCTTCCTTTGACGTTGTTAATGTCATTTTGTCTCGTAACAGGAAGAAATCGCTAAAGATTTGCTCTCTGGAGACGACGAAGAAACGCAGTCTTCAGCCGATGACCTCACACCATCTGTGACGTCACACGAAACCAATGATTTCTTCCCCAGAACTCTTCGCTGTAAGCTCATAGATGTTGTTTTTGTGTGTTTGAGATCACTAATGAGAGTGTGGCCTTTTCTCCAGTTTTAATTTGAGTGTTTAATTTTCTGGGACGCTCAGTTTTGATATTTATTTTCCAGCTAATGTGGTTTATGATGGAGACAAAGAATCTGAGGGTGAGGATGATGGTGTGAACCCTGAAGACTCTCGCAAGGTGAAGAACTTTGTCAAACATGGTTTACCGTACCAAGTAGCTTTTTACTGTCTTAATCAGAGTTTGCGGTTAAAAATGGGTCGTGACCTATTTGTTTATGTGTGTGAACCTGTTGGAGAAAGTGTATACTTTATTAACTTTGTTACTTTCACAGGAGATCATGGTGGGATTTGAATACCAGGCAGAAATTCCTGCTCTTTCATTTTACAATGACCAGGAAAAAGGTACAGATTTGGGGCAATGTTTACATAAATCAGAAATCGCAATCAACATATTGTATACATGTATGTCTTAGTCAGTGTTTTTCCTGAGATGAACATGGTCATCCACAAAAAACGATCATCAACACTAATCCAAATAAACTATTATCAAAACTTTATTTACGGAGTAATCAATTTTTCTTCCATGTTTTAATTTTTATAGTAAAGCTTATTGTTCAGCAGGTTATTTGAAAAAAAAAATTCATATTATAATTGATGATAAATGATAAAATTTGTGTTTTGTGTCTTCATTTTATTACCAGAAAAAACACAACACAGAAGTTGTGTGACTTTTTTTTCATAGATTTAAAAAAAAAAAAAAATAATAACTTTTTGATTATTAAATTTACACCACGTAGCCGTAACACGCCCGCTCCGCTTTTTTCAGTGCAGGAAAAACCCTGTTAGTGAAACGGTATTTTTTGCAAAATAATATTGGTTGGGAGTGAGACTTGATTTTATTCGTTAAAAATGAATTCTCAAGATTTGATTGGTTCAAAATGTCAGGCTATAATGTCACAGAAATCTGTCGTCCGCATTGTTTTTATGCAAGAGTAAGTGGTTTTGGAGATGTAAATAATATTAGATTTTAATGAAAGATAACATTTTCATCATTTGGAATAACATGCTGATGATGTAGTCAACTGATTGTTCATTTGAAGTGTTTTATCACAATTCCTCTCTAATGAATGTGTTTTCCTGTGATTTGTTGTTCAGTGTACGCCGAGGAAGATCAGCTGCTGTGGGAGCCGGACATGTTGACCGAGTCTAAAGTCAAAAGCTTCCTGCAGGACGCTCTGAGAGCGGATGGAAAGATGGACGGAGATGGCAAATGTTCTCTGGTCAAAGACAATGAGCAGGTGAATATCACAGATCAACCCAAACACAGTCATTAAACTTGATGGGCTGTTAATTATGTCCACTATATAGGGGTGGGCGCTATACCGGTATCTATGTTGCACCTTGGTATGGATTTTGCAAAACCGAGATTCACGTTTGATATTCATAAATTCAGATTTTGCAGTTATATTGTTTTGTTCAATTTGGCACTCTTTCCAAATTTTAACACTAGGCCCACTAATGACGATACAAAATTGAGGCTGAACTGAACGTTTAACCCTTTTCCTCTATTGCGTCCAACTCGCGTGAAGCACAGGCATTAATAATCAAACACAGAGAGCATGGTAACAGTGCAGTGTTTCCCAAACATAGACTAGTTCGCGGAATCAACATCGGCCGCCACATAATGCGTTTCGTTATTCGTTATTTATTTATTTTTTTAACGCTATTTAAAACACGCAGTGTATTTGTTCTGTCACTGTGACACAGTGTTACTCTGTCTCTGCCACTCACGCGTCTCTCGCACACACACAGCGTCTGTCTATGAGGCGCATAGCAGCCGTTACATCAGGCTTTATAAGGATCAGGCATGTGATTGGCTAAGGACAAAAAAGCAGGAAAATATATCGAGCCGCAACACCCCCCCACCCCCCCACCCCCCCCCCCCCAACGGGTCTTCGCTGTATACATTAGCCTATTAATTAATTAATATTAAAGCTACTGTTAAAGTTCTCAGTCAAGAGCAGTGAGTGATTTTTTTCTGTTTTGTTGTTTTATTAACATTACATATAGTTCTCTCAAAAATTGTAATTGTCATTAATTACTCTCTCAACTTGTTTTAAACCTGAATAAGTTTCTTTCTTCTGTTGAAGTTATTTGGAAGAATGTGGGTAACCAAACAGTTGATGTACCCCACTGATTTCCATTGTACATTTTTCCCAATGGAAGTCAATGGGGTCTAGCAACTGTCTGGTTACCCACATTCTTCAAAACATCTTCTTTTGTGTTCAGCACAAGAAATAAATTAATACAGGTTTGGGACAACATTTTAGTGAATAAATAATGGCAGAATTTTTTATTTTTGGGGCGACTATCCCTTTAAGGACAAGCGGTTGCGTGTTTATTATTAGGACTACTGTCACTTTAAGACCTGTAGGTGACTCGTCTTAAACACGCGCATTTGACAAGCAGATTTCTCTCAATTTTATCGTTTTGCTTTCAGTTTAGACATAACCAAATTTTCTTCTGTAAACCGTGTGTGTATTTGAGAGTATTAGCGAACTAAGACTCGAAAGATAACTTAGTCCAGCAACCAGGCACTGTTAGACAAGCTTTTAGTGCATGTGCGCGTCGGGTGTTAGTGCTCAGAACAGCGCATCAGCAGTGAATGACATTTAACCGGCAAGGCTTTAAAGCACATGCAAATAATGAACTTTTGTGAACTCACTGAACTGATTTGGCCGTTCCTCTGCGTTAATACTTTATGTTAGTATTTGTCGCGTTGTACACTAATGCTGTTGAGACGGAGGCGTCAGAACTAAAACTGATAGAATGCACGATATTCATATTTTTCAAAAGCAGTCAGCAGCTTGCTTGGAGCAAGGATCATAGCGCAAATTTGAACTTTATCGATATATCGCCCAGCACTACTGGGGACCTTACGGTGATGTTCTTGTAAACTGACAACGATAACACAGTAGCGCGAGAGCGACTGAGGTACGAAATTGAGCAGGTGAACGAGCAGAACGAGCTGAACGCAAGTACGTCCTTGTTGATACTTGGAAAGGAAGGAAGAATCTGTACGCATGTCAGCCAGTTATGTCCTCATTACCTCTCTTTTTCACTCCAGACCGGCAGCCGACCCAACCGACACCCGTACCCCTCCCCTTTTTAATTTTTTTTACAGATCTGCATGATTCACGTAGGTCACATTTTCAGGTCGGAAAATCCGGAATTCCGGATTAATCCGGAAAAATCACATCCCTGAAGGATGTAACCACACGCATAAGTTGAGCACTAATATTGTGGGGATCTTGTCCATATATTATCTATGGCCCTAGAAACGCTTTTCTTTGCATTGCTTTAGTTTTCAGGCGACCTCCTGTTGAAGACTGTTGATATGATTTGAGGATAAGTCATTTAAAAAGCATCTGCTGATTGGCTTACTAGACACACACAGTTTTTGCTTTTGTTTTTTCTTAAGCCTTATTTTTACATTAGGACATTAGCCATATATCCATTTTTCTTAACAAACCTGTTTGTTCTCTCCAGGCCTTATATGAGCTTTTGAAGTGTAACTACAACGTCCAGGAAGCTCTGGAACGGTATCGCAACAATGACAAATCCTTAAAGGGTAAGTGGAAATAATGCCATTGTTTTGTTATCGCAGTGTTGTTGAACTAAATAAAAAAAAATATTTTAAATCTACTCATTTAGATGAGATGCTCCCGTGGTCGGAAGAAGAATGCCGAAATTTTGAGCACGCTCTTCTGTTGTATGAGAAGAACTTCTTCCTCATTCAGAAACACAAAGTAAGATGGCGTCTTTTTTGTCCTGCGTTTTTAATCCTAACGAGGTTGTCTTAGATGTTTAAATTTGAGGAAGGATTTAAATAAATCAGATGCCGCTCATATTAAAACACATGAAATTAACATATTGTATATACACTTTTCGATTTCTAAGTTAAATTTTTATGAATATTCAGGAGTAGTATTATAAATATTCTGTGTAATTATACTATAGGATGGGGCTTGATTTATCCTTTAGGAATTGATTGGTTAAAAAAATGTCCGGCAATAATGCAATTGAAATGAGTATTTGTGACATGAGTATTCGTGGCGTGTATTCGTGACATGAGTATCCGAATATTCGTGACATGAGTATCCGAGTATTCGTGACATGAGTATCCGAATATTCGTGACATGAGTATTCGTGACATGAGTATCCGAGTATTCGTGACATGAGTATCCGAATATTCGTGACATGAGTATTCGTGACATGAGTATCCGAGTATTCGTGACATGAGTATCCGAGTATCCGTGACATGAGTATTCGTGACATGAGTATCCGAATATTCGTGACATGAGTATCCGAGTATTCGTGACATGAGTATCCGAGTATCCGTGACATGAGTATTCGTGACATGAGTATTCGTGACATGAGTATCCGAATATTCGTGAAATGAGTATCCGAGTATCCGTGACATGAGTATCCGAGTATCCGTGACATGATTATCCGTGACATGAGTATTCGTGACATGAGTATCCGAGTATTCGTGACATGAGTATTCGTGACATGAGTATTCGAGTATTCGTGACATGACTATTCGTGACATGAGTATCCGAGTATTCGTGACATGACTATTCGTGACATGAGTATCCGAGTATCCGTGACATGAGTATCCGTGACATGAGTATCCGAGTATCCGTGACATGATTATCCGTGACATGAGTATTCGTGACATGACTATTCGTGACATGAGTATCCGAGTATTCGTGACATGAGTATCCGTGACATGAGTATCCGTGACATGAGTATCCGTGACATGAGTATCCGTGACATGAGTATCCGTGACATGACTATTCGTGACATGAGTATCCGAGTATCCGTGACATGAGTATCTGTGACATGAGTATTCGTGACATGAGTATTCGTGTAATGAGTATTTGTGAAATGTTTTGCATCATAAGTAATTCTTGATTATTATGTTATGTGCTAACTTTTCTTTGAATGTTTATTTTCAAGGTCAACACACGGACGGTGGCAGAGTGTGTTGCGTTTTACTACATGTGGAAGAAGTCAGAGCGATTTGACTTTTTCGTCCAGCAAAACCGATTTGGGAAGAAGAAGTTCAGCAGTTATCCTGGTGTTACGTGAGTTCTGTAATGATCTTCTGTTCAGTGCGAATAAATCTGTCTCGTGCTCATGAACTTTGACGTTCAGGTCACAGCACTTGCATATTGTTGTCCTATTAGTTTAATTGCTTCTGTTGCTCTCCTCATTTTTAAGTTGTTTTGGAAAAAGCTAAATGATTAAATGTAAATGTTGAAGGCTGATTGTTCTCTCCCTCCTGCAGGGATCTGATGGACCGGTTGGTGGATGAGGCCGAGGGTCTGGTGGACGGATCCGCTTCTGTGTGTTCCAGTAGCAGCGGCAGGATTGAGCCTCCCACCGAACAACAACTCAACCTTCTCAACTCCATCACAGCCAGTGACCTCTCTGGTATGGCAACAAATTATAACCATTATAGACATACATTTACTTTTTAGTCATTTATCATCCATTTTGAGTTAAGCAGTGGTGACCGTGTCCACCAAAAAATATATAGCAGCACAACATAGATAACATCAGAAATGTTTCTTAAGCAGCAAATGATTTCTGACGGTTCATGTGTGAGGATTCGCAGGAATAAATCACATTTTAAAATATATTCATATAGAAAACATAGAAAGTATAATGCCCTTGATTGTTTTTGGGCTTTACTAAAACAGATTTTAATGTTTGAATTTTCAACAAACATAATTTTTTCCCATACTTGACAGTTGCAGCTCCTCTCTTCCCAGTCTCTCATTAATGCTCTGTTTAGTTCCTGTCTCTATGAAGCCCCTCCTTCTGAAAAACACACTGTGCTCTGATTGGTCGGTTGGAGTGATGTGTTGTGATTGGTCGACCGTTTTGAGTGTGTTTGGGAAATGTCCCGCCCCTTACCATAACAGTGAGTTTCAGCACACTACTAACTCACTCAACAAGGCCCCGCCCCTTTATTCTGCACACAAATTATTTAAATGAGGAATATTGTGACTGGTTCGCTCCTGGAAGAAACTCACGACTACAATGGAGGCGTTTCAGGGAGTTCAGAAACACTGACACTGATCTAGAGAAGAACTCCCGTTTTTCATACTCTAACTACATCATTCATTCATTCATTTTTTTTTTTTTAATTTATAAAGCACATTTAATAACAACCCAAGGTTGATCAAAGTGCTGCACAGATCATTACACATTAAAAAAGCATAATAGCAACCCTTTAAATTGTAATAATTGACAGTTTAATGAAATACAGGCTTGGTGAGAATACGAAATTAACTCTCAGCTACACAATAATGCTTAAAATAATGGATTTCCTCTGTCTCCAGCGCTGACGAGCACGGTGGCGTCGGTGTGTAACCCCTCAGACGTGAGCTGTCTGGACTCCTACAACTTCTCTCCGCTGGACGGGCTGCACCGCGGGCCCCTGAGTCACGAAGAGCCGCTCAACTACTCCAGCAACGGAGACGGCGACTGCCTCAATCTGCTGGAAACCGGCTTCTACCACTCGGACCTCGGCCAGATCAACGTGTGCGGCGAGGACTGCGATCGGCCCGCGGCCAAACGCCTGAAGATGGGTCTGTCGGAACCGTTCATGAACGACGTGACGGTCGGCAGCAGGAACATGGAACACTTCGAGGGCCGCACGCGTCACATCACAAGTGCCAAAATGGCGGTTTCGGTCAGTGACTTTGGCGAGGCCGGCAGCTACATGGGCGCGCACACACTACATCAGCACACGACGCTGCAGTCGGAGTGAAGGCTCGCGAACCTCACGGGACTTACTGCAATCAAACGTAGTGTATATAGCCGCTTCCTGGGATATTCCTCCTCCTAATTGGTTTATTTTGTCTCCAGGTTATATACGTGTGTATATATATGTACAGATTTTTGTTTGTTTTTTACTATGACATCAGTGATGTCTAATTGTACAGACCTGAATCTTGATTTCTCAAGAGTTAACACAGCCATTTATTTTCCAGTCTTGAATTTTTGGAAGTGTCATAAAACGTGTCCGAATACTGTGGAAAACTGAACTTGTGTGTGTGACAGGAGTCGTCGCATCAAAAACTGATCCCACCTTGGGCCGACAGCAGGGGGGGGGGGGTCAGCCTTTCCTCCGGTACCCATCAGTGTTTACAGGTGCCTCGCTCGGCTCACCGAGACTCTACGACCACTTTGAAGAAGCAGCTCTGTTTATTTTGGTGTCCTTTCCGCTCAGCACAAAAACCCGGAAAAGTTTGTGGCAGCGCGTTCCGGTCGGCCCTGGGAGATCCTCTGCTATTCTGACAGACTGCAAACAAACCAACGAACAATTTAAAGTGGTTCTAGCAAATATATACGGTAGGTCCGAAATGATTATGGAGGTATTATAATTCGAAAACACTGCTTTGACATGTGTAGTTGTTGCATATTTATTCGTTTCTTTTGTAATTTTGCTTTATCAGGCGGCGTTCGATCAGTTATTTATTGCAATGGAGACCACTGGACTGCATTATGGTCACGATTGAGTGTTTTTGTTTCCCAGAATATTTGTGAAATTACTGGCACATGTGGTTTTGTTTCCGTTCTCGAATGTGTACAAGCGCATTTGTTTGATATTTCCAGAGCGCTATTTATTGACAAAAGAAAACATTTGCAGGGATACTCTCGAACTTCTCACCGCGGGAAACCAATTCCCTTCAGTAACCGATTATGCAAAGTTGTACATGATTTGTGTTCATCATCCCTTCCTTCCTTCCTTCAGACTGCAAGCACTGACCCGACGTTATCTATGCATCAAGAACCGCTTGCAGATTAAACGGACTTGGTTTGTTCGATTTTTTTGCCGCCCCGCTGACCTCCAGATTTTTGAGTTTGACTTTACATACTCTCGTATATGGCAATAATTTGTAAATATGTACAGATACCCGTTTTATTTCTTCCTTGGCAGACAGATTTGAACTTGAAGACTTTTGAGTCTGCGTATGCCACAAGAATGCCTTCTCGACTTCCTTTACCGTTGGTTTCCTCATCAGAGATTTGCTTAAGAAGAGAGTTATTTATTTATTTATTCACTCAACTGCAAGTGGGTGTGGTGTGTTAGCGTTCTGCGCCCCTCGCGGGGAGTCGCGGAGCTAGCTGAATGTACAGTATTATCGCATCTTAGGGATTTACTGAACTCGTACGATGACAAGAATGTCTCGCGGTTAAGGCAGAAGCCCGGTTTGCAGTGTTGCCTTAACCCTCATTCAAAACTTGCATGTTGAATCGACCTTGAAAACGTTCCCGAAGGACGAGCGAAGGGTTTCGGGCCGTTTTCCAGGACGGCTTGTGCTTCGTCTGTAAAATTGTGTTTCCTCGTATCTGCGGACAGAATTCTCCATGTTTTTTTTTGTCTTGACATACTTGAAGGATGTGTATTGATCAATTTAAATACATTTAATACAATATTCTCCAATTCAATCCTGTAGGTTGTGCAATTCATTTGTCCTGTCCCTCCAAGAAATGAAAAGAGCTTTAGGAAAACGTGTTGGTGCAGTAATTTATGTCCAAAGTTTGTATGAAAAAAAGTAATGGCTTAATTGAAATTGTTCCGTAGTAATGGTTGTTTGCTTCCAGGGAAAAAAATGTGTACATTTTTTTAAAAAACCTTCCCTTTGGAATGTTTTACGCTTTATTTTGTTTGATATACAATTGGTTTTCATTCACGTTTCTGCTTTTGAAAGGGGGGGAGCTATTAGTTAAAGTTCGGTTTTTCAACACTTTGTTGTAATAAAAGTTATAGTGTTAAATAGACAATCAAATGGTAATTAATATTGGAAAAAGGACATTTTATCATTCTTACTGTTTGTACATAGACACTGTTCTTGTTTTGTTGGTTTTTATTTTGTATTTTATGTTGTACTTAACTGGCAAACCATTCCAGAAATAAAGTTCTGGAGATATTATAACCATGTCGATGAGTTTATCGCAGTACCTCACACGTGTCGCTCCAATCTGATGCCTCTCGGTCATTATTAGCACGTGGTTTAGTTTGAATCGCTTTGATTTTAGTCCTCTGTGGTTTGAGTGTTGAAGATACCAGTGCAATGCCCATGCTAAATCAGTTTTTGTGTGTTATTAGTAATTGTTGGTTTAGTATGTTTGAGCTGCTGAAAAGCCTAGGCTACTATTACACAGGAGCCTAAACTCTAAGTAAACGATAACGTTAAGCGCACCAAAATATAATATTCAGAATTAAACCGTGTAGCTGACTTACAGATTAAATCGCTCCTTTTTCAAAAAAAAAGAATGAAAAATAAGGAATCAGTACTTTTTTGAAAGTGAATTGCTACTTTTTAAAAAATCACTACCTTTTAAAAAAAAGAATCGCAACTTTTTCAAAAGTGAATCGCTACCTTTTCAAAAAGGAATCGCTACTTTTTCGAAAGTGAATCACTACTTTAAGTGAATCGCTACCTTTTCAAAAAAAGAATCACTACTTTTTTGAAAGTGAATCGATACTTTTTCAAAAGTGAATCACTACCTTTTCAAAAAAGAATCACTACTTTTTTGAAAGTGAACCTGATACTTTTTCAAAAATGAATCTACTTTTAAAAGAATCACTACGTTTTTGAAAGTGAATCAATACTTTTTCAAAAGTGAATTGCTACCTTTTCAAAAAAGAATCACTATGTTTTTGAAAGTGAATCGATACTTTTTCAAAAAAAGAATCACTACTTTTTCTTAAGTGAATCACTACTTTTTTGAAAGTGAATCGCTACTTTTTCAAAAATGAATCGCTACTTTTTCGAAAGTGAATCGATACTTCTTCAAAAGTGAATCGCTACCTTTTCAAAAAAGAATCACTACTTTTTTAAAGTAAATTGATACTTCGTCAAAAATGAATCGTTACTTTTTAAAAGTGGATATTTTTGCCCTGGAATTTATTTCAGGGGCTTTTTGGTAACATATAAGACACAATTGTTATTGTCACTGTATTGTCTACAGAATACCACATTATGACATGTGAAATAGCAACTATTAATTGAGGTGCAGATAAAAAATAAAAATCCTGATTGTTTTCTGATCCTGGTCAAAAATACCTTAAAGGGACACTCCACTTTTTTGGAAATACGTTTTAAATAGGAAAAATATCAAAACACTTTGGTAATTTTTTTTTGGGAGAAATGCCAAAGGTCTTGTGCACTTCAGTGATGTGTGCTAAGCTATGCTAAAAGTGGTACTGCCAGAATTTTGGCAGTTTAACTCTGGGGGAGTTGTAAAATGAGCGTATTTCCAAAAAAAGTGGAGTATCCCTTTAATGTTTCTTATGCTCTAATGTCAATGAAATAAAAAAAACTTTAAAGTTGGAACATTTACTAAAACATTCTATCAATTTGTATCTGTCAATATTAGTCAATGCACTATGAACATTTTTATTAACATTAACAAGGGTTAGTAAATGCAGAAAAAATGTTTCTCAGTTCATGTTAACCAATGAGACATGGTAAAGTTTTATTTTCATACTTTTGCTTTAGAAACATATTTCCATATATCTATACAAATTTTTGGTTTTAAATATATATATATACATCTATAAACTCACATCAACTTTTAAAAAAATTAATTTATTGCACAATTGTGTAGTAGTTGGAGAACAGTTCTTCACCGCGATCGATATCTCTTAGTGACACAAGAACAACACAGCGCAAAGGTCTGAAAAAGAAAGATGAGAAATCAGGAAATGTCAGAATGTCCTAATAACACGGGTCATGAAATGTTTGGTCTTGCCTTTGAGAATCAGCTCTGTATTTAACATTCGGCAGGAACTGACAGAGCTCCAGAGGAAATCCATCCGGCACATCAAACTCCTGATAGCAGACATTCGCAGCTTTCTCTGTGGAGAACAAGACAAGATTCTTCTCAAAGGTGTTTTCTTCTGTGACTGTGGACAGTCCACCTTTGATTGTTTAACCTGACTGACCGTTAGAGCAGTTGTTCACGTACTGTCCCACTGCGAGAGGGTTCACGGGATGAGGCGTTAACCAGGAGCTGTCACTCAAACGGAAGGGACCCAACCTGTCCCGTCCACTACACGACCTGTTTTCATCAGTCAACATTTCATTTGTGTCTTTATGTTTTGCACTTGAATGCACTGTGAATGAAGGCATTAAATGGGATCATTCCCATAATTCCATTATGCTAATTCAGCTAATCATGCCAACATTGCCCTTGATGATGATGATGAAGCTCACCGGTACACTATCTTGGACATGGCTTTGTCATTGCCATCAATCAAGATGCCATCTATGCATCTGAATACAAATGGATTTCTGATCGACTGAAAGAAGATCGGCTCATCTGCCTGATAGATGGTTCCTGTGAAAGAACAACATCAGAACATAACTCTTATGAAGAATTCCATATGCAACAGACCAATATAAATAATTCCATAAAATCATTATCAAAACAGAAGTAAATTATAGGATTATAATACATTCAAATATTAATAACAGAGGAAAACTGCAGGACAGAAATAGAATAATATGACTTTATAAGACAAGATCATAGGTATTAAACTGTATAGAGAATATCATATATATATATAAAATTTATTTATTATTATTTATTTATTTATTTTTAAGCAAACAAACAAACAAAAAAACTGGAATGTCGTCATGTTTTTTGTTATTATTTAAATAGGCTGTCTGGAATGTTCCCGAACTGAAGTGTTACATTGACACATGACGTCATATAAGGACTACCTGGATACATCGCCACGATTCTTCCTTTCTGCACGCGCCCGCGCGTGACAAACACCCCTGTCCCCGCGAGCTGTAGTGAACTGCACTTCCGCTCGGTCACGAAGCCCAGAGTATTCAACATCACTGTACAGGGAGCATGATGCGTTTCACTCTGTACATTAGTGTAAATGTTTTGTTTAGATTTAGGGAGTAAGCGGAGCAGTTCACGTTGATTCTTCAGATCATTTTTCAGTAGTTCAGTGAATAAACACACGAGAGATTCGGACACCTCCTCATCTTGAATTAACTTGTCTTGGGATCGATCCTTCACGTGACGGAGAGTTCTGGGAGAATAACAAACACGCGGTAATAGTGAACAAGGCTGTTGTTGACCAAACCTGAAGCAGAGAACAAACTGAACTATACCTCTCGTTTTTCTGCAGATTTAAAGCTATCCAGGGAACAAATCTGTGCCTGTAGGATTTCCATCGGACCTCAAAAGCTTTAAAAAGAGATTTAATCATTTTTTTTATTTACATCAGAGTAGCTTTCAAGTAGCTTTAGCTCGTCTCGTGTTGCTGCACTAGTGAGGTCCGAATCGATTCAACAATGAGTCGTTCATTGATGATTCAGTTGAATCGATTCACAAAGCGCCTGTAAATTGCTAGAATAGCCTATTATGCAGAACACTTCATTCATACATGATCAGTATTTAAGAATGTGGTGATAAGCCGTGGTATTTAAATACTTATTTCTTGTCTGAAATAAGAACTACGCCGGGACTTCTCTGAAATGATTCACTGAAACGAACGGATTCACCAAAAATGAATCGGATCTCTCCACGGCATAATACATGACCGCCACCTAGCATTTGGGAGACCTATACATAAATAAAATAAATTGTTAAATGTATTTGAACTCTTAAATGTCAGATGTTCACTTATTCGACATGCTTTAGAATTTTACATAGTATAATGCCATCTCTCTTGATCAGTCACTGCTCTCTGTAACGACACATTTTATCTTACTGGTTCAACTGTGAGAGGGCAAACTCCAGGACATATGTAGTTAAATTTTAAGAGGCTCTGGAGATTATTTTTCCAAACACACACTGCTGTTCAAAAGTTTGGGATCTGTAAAATATGTGATGTTTTTGTCTCTTCTGCTCATCAAGGCTGAATTTATTTGATTAAAAACACAAACCAAACATTAATATTGTGAAATATTATTTACCATTTAAAATAACTGTTATCTGTTTGAATATATTTCAAAGTGTAATTTATTCCTGTGATCAAAGCTCTATTTTCAGCATCATTACTCCAGTCTTCAGTGTCACATGATCCTACAGAAATCACTCTAATTTGATGATTTATTATGATCGTTGGAAACAGTAGTGCTGCTTAATGTTTTTTATAACCTGTAATACTTTTATCAGAATTCTTTGATGAATAAAAAGTTACAATAGAACAGCATTTATTTAAAATACAAATATTTGTAACAATATACGCTAACGTTTAAAAGCTTGGAATCAGTATTTTTTATTTTCTAAAAGATCATGTGACACTGAAGACTGGTGTAATTGCGCTGAAAATTCAGCTTTTTGTCACAGAAATAAATTATATTTTAAAGTATAGCCTATTCAAATGGAAAAACGTTATTTTGAATTGTAATCGATACATTTTTTTTTGTATTTCTGATCAAATAAATGGCGGCTTGTTGAGCATTAGAGACGTCTTTCAAAATTGTACCGGTGCAGTATGTATGTGTCATGTAGGCTATATTACAATTTTTCTCCATTGTTTACTCACAAATACTGGCGCTAGATACACAATGACCACAACATGTAACTCATGCACCAAACCCCTGAACCATTCTGCTAAACTACGAGCACGGTTCCTGCTTTACACTCAAATTTCAGTTCTAAAAGACTTTTTTCAAAACACTACACACAATTATCTGCAATTCTCTGACCGAAACAGAAGAGAGAATGTAGCATTTTTTTACTGTAACTGTATATAGTAAATTCTTCGGTGTCATTAGAAAACAAAATACCATTTTGAGAAGGGATTTTGCCCATTGTGTGTGTTTTTTGATTTGTGTGTAGAGTTCTGAGAGAATGAGGCATGCTTTCAAAAAATGTGTGTAAACAATCGAGACAAACTATATAATTTCTATATGTTTCCAGGGTTAAAAGTATTATTTAAAAGTGTTAAGCTAATGTAAACAGGGTCGGTAATTGGTAGGGTTGGTCTTTGGCTTAAATCATGTTTTTTTTTTTTTTTTTACGGTCCCCATATAAAAATGAACCAATAAACAAAAAAATGCAGCAAAGCTGTAAATGAAGAAAAATGATTTATTAGACCCATTGTACTTGACCAATTAGAGGTAACCTCTGGGTCAATAAGCTCCGCCCACTTCGATCATCGTGCTGCTGCCAGCTTTCTGATTGGAGGGCACACGGGGAAAGGGCGTATCCTCTCCGACAGACTAGAACGTGATTGGTCCGTCATCAGGCGTCTGCAGGAACAGCAGAGATGGACGTGCTGGTGAACCGCTCCGCTTCGGTCATGCGTTCATTTCACTAACGTTTAACGTACAGAGTCATCAGCGCGTTTAAATAAAACGGTCGTAGTTTAAAGCTTTCCATCATAGGAACTCTAGCCAGCAGAATGGCAGGTGCCGTGGGTGGCGGCAAGGGTTGTGTGACGCTCCGCGGCGCTCAGATCCGAGACTTGCTGGACTCGAAGCACAACGTGCTTTTCGACTGCGACGGCGTGATCTGGAACGGGGAAGCGGCCGTTACCGGGGCTCCGGAGGTGGTCAGTCTGCTCAAGCAGCGGGGAAAACGGGTGTTCTTCGTCACCAACAACTGCACCAGGCCGCGGGAGAACTACGTGCAGAAGTTTAGCCGCCTGGGCTTCACGGACATCGCGGAGGAGGAGATCTTCAGCTCGGCGTACTGCTCCGCCGCGTACCTGCGCGATGTGGCCCGGCTCCAGGGGAAGGTGTTCGTGATCGGCTGCGGCGGGGTGATGAAGGAGCTGCAGGACGCCGGGGTCCCGGTGCTGGAGGAGGATGAAGCCGCAGACCGGGAGCCGGGAACCAGCATCTACAACTGCCCCCTGGATCCGGATGTCAAGGCTGTGCTGGTCGGATATGACGAGAACTTCACCTTCATGAAGCTGGCCAAAGCCAGCTGTTACCTGATGAACTCTGAGTGCCTGTTCCTGGCCACTGACCCGGACCCCTGGCACCCGCTGAGAGGAGGCAGGATCACCCCGGGTAAGGCGTTGAGGAGGGGTGCTTTGGGATGTTCAGCTCATATGAAGATTAATATGATTAAAAAATGATTCAAATCACTCGTAGAACATGTGTTTCAGTGTAGTTCAGGTCACATTTCACCTCAAGTGGAAAAGTTAAGGAGCTAGAATACATACAGCTACCAATTACTATACACGGGTGTGTACATTCCATTTAAATGGCTAAATATTGCTATATTGTGTATGTGTGTGTGTGTATGAGACAGTAGTCTATTTAAACCAATATTTTAAACACTTTTTCCACCAAGTCTCATTCCTTTAATGCAATTAAGAAATATTAATAATAATGTTTTTTTTAGGGCTGTCAAACGATTAATCGCATCCAAAATAAGTTTGTATTTACATAATATGTGTGGGTATGATTATGTGTATAATTATTGTGTGCAATTGCATTGTGTATAATTATTTTGTATATATATATATATATATCTAAAAACAGACACATGCATATACTTAAGAAAAAAATATTTTTATATGTAAAATATTTATATATAATATAAATTATATATAAATCTATTACAGCAGCACATACATGATTTTTTAAATATATACAAGCATATGTGTGCTTATATATATATATATATATATATATATATATATATATATATATATAATTACACACAGTGCACCCACATATATTATGTAAACACAAACTTTTATTCCGGATGCTATTAATCGTTTCACAGCCCTAGTTTTTCAGCATAAATCAGGATAAATTAAAAGCTTACTTTAAATTATAATAGTTATAGGTGTAAATGTGCTTAATTGTAATTAAAATACACAATGCAAATAATCCTCAAGCAAAATATTGCGTTCTCACGGTCCTGTAAAACCTTAAAAATATGCAAAATAATAGAAATCCGTTCCAACTTCCAAGGGTTTATTTAAAGACTTGCACTACTGGAAAAACCAGGGAAATCTTTTGGTCAGAAAGTGTGAAAACCTGAAAATATTTTCCTAGTTTTTCTTTCTTTTAATTGTGTTGAGAACATGTGCACATCTAGTGTGATTGAGCTTAAACAGAGCTGTTGTTTAGGGTTTACATGCCTCTAGAAGTGTGTCATTGTGCTGGTGATTCAGTGATCTACAACAGCAGCGTGTGTGTGTGATGTGCCGGCAGGTTCCGGGAGTCTCACGGCGGCTCTGGAGACGGCCAGCAGCAGGAAGGCCACGGTCATCGGGAAGCCCAGCCGCTTCATGTACGAGTGCATCGCCAGTCAGTTTGACCTGGATCCGGATCGCTCGCTGATGGTCGGCGACCGCTTGGAGACGGATATTCTGTTCGGCAGCAACTGTGGGCTTTCCACCGTCCTCACGCTCACGGGCGTCTCCACGCTGGAGGAGGCGCAGCGGTACAGGGACAGCGAGGAGCCGGGGCAGAAGGACTGCGTGCCCGATTACGTGGTGGAGTCCGTGGCCGATTTCCTGGAGGCCCTGGAGGAGTAAAACTCACACACACACACACACACCACGACTGTATCCGCAGTTTCAATCCTGATGCTGTTTCTCATGTGCAGTTAAGTGTCTCCACAGCCTGGTTAATAACATCACCACCACCATGAATAGTGTGTGTCATGAATGTGTTTGAGACGCCGGACGCTCACCTTAGATGTTCTCCTGAAGTGTGAGTAAATGATGACCGAGTTCTACCTAAATATACTGTTTCAAAATATTTCTACCATATTATTTTCTTTTAGTTTATTCAAATAATAAAAAAGGTGATATTTAAGGGGATTTTGAAAATGAACTAAAAAAAATTATATATATTTAAAATGGAAATAAAATCCCCTTGAATATCATCAACATTCTTAAATAAAATAACACACAAAAATAAATTAAATTAAACAAATGAAATCCGTTAAATTATTACCTGAAGGGTTATACTATTTAAGAGGATTTTTTATTTTTTATTCGATTTTATTTTGTGTCTGAATTCTACTTAAAAATAAGATACCCATAAATCTTTCCTTTCAAAATAAAATATCTTATTTATTTTAGGTGGTGCTATTTAATTTTTGAAAGGTAATAATAAATAAGCTGATTTAATTTAGGGCATTATTTTATTTATTTATTTTTTTTTATTTTATTATTGAAAGGTAATTGTGTTTTTCTGTTGGGGTGTGACGAGATCTTGCGATATTAAAGCGTGACGATATTTCTCGTGATAGCATGACGGAGTTTGGTTTGTGGGAAAACCTTTTACAGCGCTTACATTTATATCGTCCCGTCTTCTACTTCACATGATGATTCATACTCGGAAAGTAGAGCAGAAGTGACATTCATTACATGATTAGTTTACTAGAGCTGCGTGGTGTAGTGAACATTCAGATCTGTGTTCGCTGAGCCAGAGAGAGCCGTTGTCATGTCTTTTCAATCATAGTGTCATTATTTCTGTATTGTCACAAATAAAAATTTCTAGTTCAGATATAAACACTGATGTATAGTAGCGATCCAAATAGAGGAAATCACCTTTTGAAAGTATCATGGCGCTTTAAATAACTATCGATGGCATCTTTACACCAGTAGGTGGAGACACGTGACTCTTTGAATCATTCATTCAAAAGATTCATCCGAAAACATTGATTCATCCAGTAATGAAACAAGTATTATTTATGAGTGTGTCATTCATTTAAATTTGTATTTATTTATTATTACTTTTTATAGATTAATTAAAAATTTTAAATCGACCAACTCAAATCTAGTAAATCCCTTTATTTTGGTTAAGTTGTCTATCAGAATCATGATCTGTTTGAAACCACAAAATTGTTATTCTCGATTTATCCAGAATCTTGCAGCTCTAGTTAAAACATTTCAAAATGCACTTGCATTGTTTTTACAATGTGACTTTCAGTCAAATAATAGACTAATTTTCTCATCATTGAAGGTTTCTTTAAAACAATGTTATAATATCGTCTCGTTCTCGTGAGCCAGTGCGTCGTCACACCCGTAATTTTAAAGGATTTTATTTGGAAGGGGATTTTTTTTTTTTTTTTTTTTTTACACTTTATCGTGTTATTGAAAGTCATACATTGTATATTATGCAGGAGTGTCATCAGACTAATCAGTATAGAGAACGAATGAATTGAAAGATCAGAAAGTGTAATTTGTGTTTGAATAAGCAGCGTGTGTGTGTGTTTTAATGATCGACTCTGTTTTGGACGATTGCACCTGATGCAGACTGGGCAAAATCTTTCCAAATTTTGACAATAACATAAATTTTGATATTTTGTCATTGGCTATAGAGTGATTAAAATCTGTGATTTTTTTTTTTCTTTTGACACCCCCCCCCCCCCCAAAAAAAAAAAAAATATATATATATATGGCTTTTTAAAAATAAAAATCTGCCTGACTATGGGAATTTAACATAGGGGGGCAATGACTTATGCACCCTGTATTTCAAGGAAAAACATTTATTTATTTATAATACATTATTCATTCACAAAGAAAATTTGTGTCCTTAAAGGTTGGAGTTTTTTTCTTATTTTTCTAATTAAGGCATTAAGATCAATATCCAAAAGATGATTTTTTTTTTATTACTCTTTTTAGCGAACTCTAGCATGGGGGCCAAAACTTATTCACACCACTGTATATATATGTATGTATATATATATATATATATATATGTGTATGTATATATATGTGTGTATATATATATATATATATATATATATTTTTTTTTTTTTTTTTTTTTTTTTTGATGGAACAGCTACTGTTTTTAAAGCCCATTAAAATGTTTAGTGCAAAAAACAGACCTAGTAACCACCTACTACTTTTTATTAATCTTAATTTTCAACAAAATTTGATACTCACAATGTTCTGTGATTATGCTCATGATAATATAGTAGAGAGGTTAAGCGACTTTTGACTTCAAGTCATGATGCAAAGGTCCCCTTTGGTATGGAAGTACCTTATGGCCATAGAAATAAATTTATCCTAAGACACAAGTGAGATCACATTTTGTTTCTTATATACGCACATTTTTTTAAAATGGCCACCAATCATACTTGAGAGGCCCATATCTTTGCTTCTGTTATAGCTATAATGACAAATTTGGTATCAATGTGCACATTTTTGTGGTCAAGGAGTCCAATAAAGTAGGTTCCAAGACTAGAAAACATAATGTTGTCCTTACCATGACAATTGGAGGTGAAGTATGCAATTTTTTAATCAAAAAAGCATACCAAACACACAGTCCAATCACAACTTAAAGGGATAGTTCACTTTGAAATTAATTTTTGATATGTTTTGGCTTACCTCAAGGGCATCCAAGATGTAGGTGTCTTTGTTTCCACAGTAGTTTCAATTTTGATATGTTTAGGTCAAACCGTTTGAGTCTATCAGTCATATAATGGAGGTCTATGGGGTCCACCTCAAAGAGCATGCACAGAGAAGTCCAAATTAAACATGATTTAATGACTCGTAAATGTAAGTACACATTGATGCCCTAAGACACGAAACGAGTGGTTTGTGTGAGAAAACGAACAGTATTTATATCGTTTTACCTCTTGTAACCACAGCCACGTCCAAGTGATCTGAGGGCGCAGGCGCTTTGTGGCTGTGGTAACAAGAGGTAAAAACAATATAAATACTGTTCGTTTTCTCACACAACCCGCTCGTTCCGTGTCATTTACGAGTCATTGAATCATGTTTAAATTGGACTTCTCTGTGCATGCTCTTTGAGGTGGACCCCATAGACCTCCATTATATGACTGATAGACACAAACGGTTTGACTTAAAAATATAAAAAAAATTGAAACTACTGTGGAAATAAAAACACCTACATCTTGAATGCACTTGAGGTAATCTAAAACATATCAAAAATTAATTTCCAAGTGAACTATCCCTTTAATAATTTCTGCTTCGCCTTTACAGCCTTTACAGCACTGGCTGAAGACGCGGGTCCCGCGTCGAGCAAGGGCATCCGGTCGTTTATGTCTCAAGGTAACTCAGAATTGTATCACAGCTCTGGAGCCCTGTGAGGCGGTCGACTGGTATCAGACAGGTGTAAACCTGGGGGAAATCTCGAAACTGAAAGTGGTTTCGACAGACGCCTCCAATTCGGGCTGTGGCGCCCTCTACGAGGGCAGACCGACTTTTTGCCTGTGGTCAAGCCAAGAAAAGAGCTTGCACATAAACTGTCTAGAGATGAAGGCGGTTGAGAATGCCTTACATAAATCGCCAGGGTGGTCTGAGATCGCGGAACCTTCATGCACTGGCAGAACGCCTGCTTGTATGTGTTCAGCGCAACCTACTCTCGTTGGGAGCGGCGCGTGTGCCAGGCCATCTGAATGTGGGTCTAGACAAGCTGTCCAGGGACAACGTTCCCCCAGGGGAATGGTCTTTCCACCCTCAGACAGTTCAGCTGTTGTGGTACACCTTTGGTACAGCAGAAGTCGGCCTCTTTGCGTCTCAAGACAACGCTCAGTGTCCAATATGCTTCACAAAGAACAAGGATGCGCTGGCCCATCACTGGCCCAGCTACCCTCTCTATGCTTTCCCTGTGATCATGCTGTTACCACAGGTAATCAAGTATCAGGGAGAATGGTTCCTCTGTGTTTCTAGTAGCACCGTTCTGGCCGAAACAAGTTTGGTTTCCGGAGCTGATACAGCTTCAGAGCTTGGCTGTGTGGCCTGTCCCGTTGAGGAGAGATCTCCTCTCACAGGCCGTGGGGGCGATTTGGCACCCACGATCTGAGCTTTGGGCTCTGCATGTGTGGGCCATCAACGGATACCTATCAGTCTTCCCGACGGAGTGTTAAATACGATTACGCAAGCTAGAGCGCCCTCTACTAGATGGCTTTATGCTTCCAAGTGGTCAGTGTTCTCACGTTGGTGCTCAGCTCGCAACCCTGATCCACAAGATTGTGAATTATCGGAGGTTCTCTCTTTCCAACAGGAGCTATTGGATAAGGATAGATCCCCATCCATGCTCAAGGTATATGTGGCGGCTATTGCTGCTCTTTTGAAACATTCGCATGGCCAGTCACTGGGTAGGAACAACCTTGTAGTCTGCTTCCTCAGGGGAGCTAGAAGGATGAACCCTCCTCGTCCCCCCCTCGGTTCCCATATGGGACCTTTCCTTCGTCTTTAAGGCCATTAAGGGTGTCCCTTTCAAACCTCTACAGTCTGTGGACCTTGCGTATCTCTCATTGAAAACTGCCTGGCTATCGCCTCAGTCAAGTGGGTGGGTGACTTACACGCACTTTCTGTTAGCGCGTCGTGCCTTGAGTTTGGGCCTAATAACTACAAGGTCATCCTCAAATCAAGACTTGGTTGTGCTACCATCTGGTTTCGATTCAGTCGATGAAAACCAAGGAGCATCCTATCAAGCTCTGGCTTATATAGGCATAAGCCGCGTCCATTCGCGCGGGACGTGACGTCTGAGGGCGCCGGCGCCCTCATTGGTGCTTACGTCACGAGCAGTCCCTCGATAGGTTGCAGCAGTTGCCACAGAGTGGAGGGCTGCATTGGGATTGAGTCCCGCTGGGTCCCAGGCCAGGGTAACGAAAAAACAACCCCATGATTCTCTTTAATAATAGCAATACAAATACGTGTTTTTTTCCTGTGGGATGGGAGAAGACACAAAATCAATGCATCTCTAATATTGTGCGGGAATAAATTCTCAGAATTTTGCGGGGGCAGACGGGAGTGGACATACATATTACGGGAGTGGGTGGGAGTGGAGCACATACTTTCCGGGAGTGGGCGGTAATGGTCAGAAATTCGGCGGCCGCTGGCAGGAGTGGGATGAAGAAAACAGTCCCGCGCAGGGCTCTACTGCATATCATCCAATAGGCGCGTGAGATGCCTCGCCAAGGTCTGCTAGCTGCAGCAAGTGCATTTAAATTAATACAAATTATAAGGATAATTTTTGCCTTCATTATTCTCGAGAAGAGGTTTTTCCTCTAAGGTTTTTTTTTTCCATAGTCAACTATCTAGCTAGTTATTAGTTTTCTAACATTAAAAACATTTTTCTATTTAACAAGAAAGTCAAACGAACCTTAAAGTGTTAACCTGTCACCTCTGACCTTCAACAGCTGTCACAGCTCCTGGTGAAGATGGGATGTGTTGTTGCAGGAACTGATTTGCTATAGGCTACTCCTGACTGGTTGAAATCTCATGCTACTTAGGACAAATGTACAGTATGTACAGAAGTAGCTGCACTGCTTAAATACAAAATTTAAGTTTTTGAATGAAAAGATATGTAAAGTCACACTGATGACATATTTTTTATGTGAAATGTGCATATTTACCCCCAATTGTCATGGTATGGGGAAAATTATTATTTTTTTAAACTTGAAACCAATTCCATTGGATTCCTTGACCCCAAAAATGTACACTTTGACACTAAATTTGTCATTATAGCGATAATAGAATGAAAGATATGGGCTCTAGAGTATTTTCAGCCCATTGGCGGCCATTTTTAAAAAACGTGTTTATTTTTGATACAAAGTGTGATCTCACTTGTGTCTTAGGATAAATTTATTTGTATGACCCTAAGGTACTTCCATACCAAAGGAGACCTTTGCATCATGACTTGAAGTCAAAGGCCTATTTTTTGGGCTTAACCTCCCTACTAATATGGCTAATATTCGATATATATCGACCAGCCCTATTTCTGCTTCAGTCACTTAATTTTCATAAAATAAAGTTCACACCCAACAACCGGTCAGAAGACAATCGAGTATCTCTCCTTGATGCTAACATTGGTTTCTCTTCTCCTTCTCATGATGAAGTAAACCACGCTGGTCATTAGTTATGTCGAATTAGAAAGCACTGTGCCAATCTTAGTAACGGGAAGGTTTTATAGTTGAGGTTAACCAGTGCAAAGGCTAATAAAGTTTTATGTGCCAACTTGTATGTGTTTTTATTTTTAATCATATTTATTTGATTTAGTGTTGTGTTTGATTGCGATAAGAAATGTTTTCTTGATTACTTCTCACTTGTTTGTTGATTGGGTTTCAACTGCCTTTATTAACAAAAGTGACCTTTTTTACCAAAGTAGTTGGTGTGTTTGCGAGTTGTGTGTGTTATTTTGACGGTCAGTGGTTCTGCTTCGTGTAAAGCTCAAAGCGCAGCACGTCTGTGCGAAATATAGAAAAAAACATCTGCAAAATTAATGTGCCAAAATAACCCATATAAACCCACTGAATGTGAAATACATATGTAGTGAGATGAAAACATGTGATCTAAAAAGGCTTATCTTGCTTTATATTTAGTCAACTGTTTGTCAAATCCTGGACCACATTTTATGAAAACTTGGATCCTGAGTGATTTATCGTCATTGTTCGTTGTCTTTAGAAAAACTTCTGATTCTGGATAGTAATTATAACGAAGGGGAAGCCGAACGTCTGTAAACGCATCTGACGTAAACTGTGAAATGGTTTGAAATTGGTTTAATGCGCTCTATGTGGTGTGAATCAACTTTTTTAAGAAATAAAAATATGCCTTGTATCTCGTGTCGTCATTATTGTCTGCTCAAGAAAGTATTTCAGATTAATATTACGAGGAAACGCTCTACAATAAGGTTTCGTTAGTTAACAATGAATTAATGAAAAATAACAATACTTATCCAGCATTTATAAAATTTGACAAAGGTACACTGTAACTTTTGGCCCTCTAGCGGATAAAAAAACAAAACCATGCATTGGTTGTGCTTCGGCTTTGCGTGACTGCGGACGAATGTTTTTTTTTTTTTTTTCTCGTAACCAAAAACAGAGATATTCCTACCTCTCATAAAACATTCATTACTAGGCTTGAGATATAACCAGTTTAAATGGAAATGACCTCAAGTTGACTAGCTGAAGACGTTAACGTTACTGTATTCCTTCAAAATAAATTCCAGCACAGCGCCACAACAACCATAATGATCTTCACAATAGGTGATGCTTTACAATGAACGCTGTTAGAGAGCTCTACATATGGCAATTTATATCTTTAGCAAAATACCGTACTCACCTGTCGAGTAATAGAAACCTATGGCATTCCGACACCACACGGGCGTCGAGTAGCCAGAGCGACGCACACAGCGAGTGACGTAGGTCTACGCAATTTCACGCGAAAACCATCCCGTCTGGTCTAAAATGTAAACACTTAACCCTCTTATTATCTTTGGGGTCTTTTTGACCCGCAAATGACTTTTGGTCAAATTTTAAAAAATGTTCTCTTTTTCCAAATGGAATGAAACTTTCTACAACTCTTTACACTGTCATGATCTACCAAAAAAAATATATTTTGGAATGATGTCTGTCTTTATATTAGCATGAAAAAAATTCCAGCACTCTTTATCTTCGGGGTCCCTGGAGACCCCGCATAGTAAATATACAAAATTCATCATTAAAATCAGCAACAACGAAGAAACAACGCAGATCACATAGATAGAAATAAAGTGGCACACTTCCAACAATGCAAAAAACATCCAAAATGCACACACACGCACACACACACACACACACATTTCAAATACCAACACCTCCAGTAAACAGTAAACACCTCCAGTGCACCACCAGTTTTTGTTCCTAATTGTTCAAAAAAAAAATTAATTGAAAATAATTTTTTTAGGAAATCTTTTATTTATTACAACGATTATATTTGTTTTACTGCTTTATTTTCTCATTTGTTATTGCTGTTCAGTTCATTGCATGTGTTTTTTTTCAACATGTAATATAACTGTTCATTTCTGTTAATTTTTTTTCTTTTACAGTTCGTAACTGAAACATTGATTTAAAATTATAGAATTATACTAAAAACAGATAATTGAAATAAATGATCAAATCTAAAGACTCCAACATTTCTCTTTGTAACATCATGTTCAGGTTTGATTCTAATCATAATGTAACATTATTGAAAAAACTTTTGTCCGGACAAAAAATACTTAACTTTGATAAAAAGTTTTTTTTTGTTATAATTGTGATTTTATAATATTTAGATATGAATCCAACTGGAAAAACTTGTGAAATAAATATAGTTTGGTTAGTCAAATAGCAAATAGCTTATAGTGGAGGTCTATGGCCATCTAGTGGTTAAAGTGATATTTTTTTATTTTAAAAGTGCATTTTCCAAAAAAATGTCAAAAATCTTTCATTAAACCATTTTAAATGATCCATGTTATCTCCATGAATGATAATTAGAAATCTGGGTCTTTCATAAAGTGAATTTTAGTAAAAAGCCTATTTAAATAAATATTTATTTATTAATTTATAGAAATTTAAAAGATTTCAAAAATCCTCCAAAAACTGCACAAATGTTGAGTAAAAACATTAATAAATAGAGTAAAATTACATTTGTAAAAAAAAAATAATTATTATACTGCTTCAAAATTAAATGTTATTGTCTGGGGTCCCTGGAGACCCCAAAGATAATGAGTGTAGACACAAATGAAGATAATAGAAGGGTTAAAATAAATATATAATAATAATAGCTACAAAGCAAAAGGCAGTAACTACACGGAGTGCAGAACTGAGAAAAATAACTATAACTCTGGCTTTTTCCAGTTACTTTACAAACGACTACCGTTTTTCTCCAAAACGACACACATTTGAGATAAGATGTCTTGTCGCATTACAAAGGATGCCTTGAATGTCATGAAAATGATAATAACTGTTTGACCAAAAATGCAATTACTGCCTTTTTTTGCGTTGTAGGGCAGTATAGTGAATAGGGGTACGACAAAAAACGCATTTTGGAAGGAGGTTTGATGATGTATTGACTGAAGATTTAAATGTATTTAATTTTTAACATACATAGTGTAGTAGGCTACATTTAATGTTAAAGGGATACTTCACCTCTGGGAAGATGAAGGCGTATTTAATATTGGTCATTTATATAATAGAAATGTGAAATTATTTTTGAAATTGAAGCTTTGTAGACTGAGAGAATGCAGAAAATGTATTTTTTACTCATGTGGCTGAAAGACTTCAACTCCCAGAATGCAATTGCTTTGCTGCCCTTATAGTGGGAGGCCACTCCCAAACCACACCTACTGGTTACAGACGGCAGAATCCAAAAAAATGGATACAACTATAGGCTTGCCTTGATAGATCGTGAGCTATATGATAAATTTCCATCGAAATGGTGCTAAATTGCATTGTACCGGGATAGCCTAATGTATATAACACGACATAGACTTTAACATTAAAAATATGATATTTTTTTTTTTCGGGTGAAAAATTAAGTTTCTCCAAACTTCTCCAAACTCTGGATTCTGATAGAGGGCCATGAGACTTAGACCTGAGTGCAAAAATTGAGGCTCTAGACCCTTCCAGAGCTGAGATATCGAAACTCAAAATTTCGGCCAGAAAAAACACAACAACAGTGTTACCCCTGACGTTTTTTTGGGGGGGCAAAAAATTAAGTTTCCCCAATCTTCTCAAAACTCTGGATTCTTATAGAGGGCCATGAGACTTAGACCTGAGTGCAAAAATTGAGGCTCTAGACCCTTCCAGAGCTGAGATATCAAAACTCAAAATTTCGACCAGAAAAAAAAAAACCCTGACAGTGTTACCCCTTACGTTTTTTTTTTTTTTTTTTTTGACGAAAAATTAAGCTTCCCCAATCTTTTCAAAACTCTGGATTTTGATAGAGGGCCCTGAGACTTAGACCTGAGTGCAAAAATGGAGGCTCTTGACCCTTCCAGAGCTGAGATATCGAAATTCAAAATTTTGTCCAGAAAAAAAACCCACAGTGTTACCCCTTATGGCTTTTTGTAGATTTTCTTTATGGATCCACATATCAAAGAAGTGGCTTTTTGTAGATTCTCTTTATGGGTCCACATATCACAGAAGTGGCTTTTATTAGATTTTCTTTATGGATCCACATATCAAAGAAGTGGCTTTTTGTAGATTTTCTTTATGGATCCACATATCACAGAAGTGGCTTTTTGTAGATTCTCTTTATGGGTCCACATATCACAGAAGTGGCTTTTATTAGATTTTCTTTATGGATCCACATATCAAAGAAGTGGCTTTTTGTAGATTCTCTTTATGGGTCCACATATCACAGAAGTGGCTTTTATTAGATTTTCTTTATGGATCCACATATCAAAGAAGTGGCTTTTTGTAGATTTTCTTTATGGATCCACATATCACAGAAGTGGCTTTTTGTAGATTCTCTTTATGGGTCCACATATCACAGAAGTGGCTTTTTGTAGATTTTCTTTATGGATCCACATATCACAGAAGTGGCTTTTATTAGATTTTCTTTATGGATCCACATATCACAGAAGTGGCTTTTATTAGATTTTCTTTATGGATCCACATATCACAGAAGTGGCTTTTTGTAGATTTTCTTTATGGATCCACATATCACAGAAGTGGCTTTTATTAGATTTTCTTTATGGATCCACATATCACAGAAGTGGCTTTTTTTAGATTTTCTTTATGGATCCACATATCACAGAAGTGGCTTTTTGTAGATTTTCTTTATGGATCCACATATCACAGAAGTGGCTTTTTGTAGATTTTCTTTATGGATCCACATATCACAGAAGTGGCTTTTATTAGATTTTCTTTATGGATCCACATATCACAGAAGTGGCTTTTTTTAGATTTTCTTTATGGATCCACATATCACAGAAGTGGCTTTTTGTAGATTTTCTTTATGGATCCACATATCACAGAAGTGGCTTTTTGTAGATTTTCTTTATGGATCCACATATCACAGAAGTGGCTTTTTGTAGATTTTCTTTATGGATCCACATATCACAGAAGTGGCTTTTTGTAGATTTTCTTTATGGATCCACATATCACAGAAGTGGCTTTTATTAGATTTTCTTTATGGATCCACATATCACAGAAGTGGCTTTTTGTAGATTTTCTTTATGGATCCACATATCACAGAAGTGGCTTTTATTAGATTTTCTTTATGGATCCACATATCACAGAAGTGGCTTTTATTAGATTTTCTTTATGGATCCACATATCACAGAAGTGGCTTTTATTAGATTTTCTTTATGGATCCACATATCACAGAAGTGGCTTTTTGTAGATTTTCTTTATGGATCCACATATCACAGAAGTGGCTTTTATTAGATTTTCTTTATGGATCCACATATCAAAGAAGTGGCTTTTTGTAGATTTTCTTTATGGGTCCACATATCACAGAAGTGGCTTTTATTAGATTTTCTTTATGGATCCACATATCACAGAAGTGGCTTTTTGTAGATTTTCTTTATGGATCCACATATCACAGAAGTGGCTTTTTGTAGATTTTCTTTATGGATCCACATATCACAGAAGTGGCTTTTTGTAGATTTTCTTTATGGATCCACATATCACAGAAGTGGCTTTTTGTAGATTTTCTTTATGGATCCACATATCACAGAAGTGGCTTTTATTAGATTTTCTTTATGGATCCACATATCAAAGAAGTGGCTTTTTGTAGATTTTCTTTATGGGTCCACATATCACAGAAGTGGCTTTTATTAGATTTTCTTTATGGATCCACATATCACAGAAGTGGCTTTTTGTAGATTTTCTTTATGGATCCACATATCACAGAAGTGGCTTTTTGTAGATTTTCTTTATGGATCCACATATCACAGAAGTGGCTTTTTGTAGATTTTCTTTATGGATCCACATATCACAGAAGTGGCTTTTTGTAGATTTTCTTTATGGATCCACATATCACAGAAGTGGCTTTTATTAGATTTTCTTTATGGATCCACATATCACAGAAGTGGCTTTTATTAGATTTTCTTTATGGATCCACATATCACAGAAGTGGCTTTTTGTAGATTTTCTTTGTGGATCCACATATCACAGAAGTGGCTTTTATTAGATTTTCTTTATGGGTCCACATATCACAGAAGTGGCTTTTTGTAGATTTTCTTTATGGATCCACATATCACAGAAGTGGCTTTTTGTAGATTTTCTTTATGGATCCACATATCACAGAAGTGGCTTTTTGTAGATTTTCTTTATGGATCCACATATCACAGAAGTGGCTTTTTGTAGATTTTCTTTATGGATCCACATATCACAGAAGTGGCTTTTATTAGATTTTCTTTATGGATCCACATATCACAGAAGTGGCTTTTATTAGATTTTCTTTATGGATCCACATATCACAGAAGTGGCTTTTTGTAGATTTTCTTTATGGATCCACATATCACAGAAGTGGCTTTTATTAGATTTTCTTTATGGATCCACATATCAAAGAAGTGGCTTTTTGTAGATTTTCTTTATGGGTCCACATATCACAGAAGTGGCTTTTATTAGATTTTCTTTATGGATCCACATATCACAGAAGTGGCTTTTTGTAGATTTTCTTTATGGATCCACATATCACAGAAGTGGCTTTTTGTAGATTTTCTTTATGGATCCACATATCACAGAAGTGGCTTTTTGTAGATTTTCTTTATGGATCCACATATCACAGAAGTGGCTTTTTGTAGATTTTCTTTATGGATCCACATATCACAGAAGTGGCTTTTATTAGATTTTCTTTATGGATCCACATATCAAAGAAGTGGCTTTTTGTAGATTTTCTTTATGGGTCCACATATCACAGAAGTGGCTTTTATTAGATTTTCTTTATGGATCCACATATCACAGAAGTGGCTTTTTGTAGATTTTCTTTATGGATCCACATATCACAGAAGTGGCTTTTTGTAGATTTTCTTTATGGATCCACATATCACAGAAGTGGCTTTTTGTAGATTTTCTTTATGGATCCACATATCACAGAAGTGGCTTTTTGTAGATTTTCTTTATGGATCCACATATCACAGAAGTGGCTTTTATTAGATTTTCTTTATGGATCCACATATCACAGAAGTGGCTTTTATTAGATTTTCTTTATGGATCCACATATCACAGAAGTGGCTTTTTGTAGATTTTCTTTGTGGATCCACATATCACAGAAGTGGCTTTTATTAGATTTTCTTTATGGGTCCACATATCACAGAAGTGACTTTTTGTAGATTTTCTTTATGGATCCACATATCACAGAAGTGGCTTTTATTAGATTTTCTTTATGGATCCACATATCACAGAAGTGACTTTTTGTAGATTCTCTTTATGGATCCACATATCACAGAAGTGACTTTTTGTAGATTCTCTTTATGGATCCACATATCACAGAAGTGGCTTTTATTAGATTTTCTTTATGGATCCACATATCACAGAAGTGGCTTTTATTAGATTTTCTTTATGGATCCACATATCACAGAAGTGACTTTTTGTAGATTTTCTTTATGGATCCACATATCACAGAAGTGGCTTTTTGTAGATTTTCTTTATGGATCCACATATCACAGAAGTGGCTTTTATTAGATTTTCTTTATGGATCCACATATCACAGAAGTGGCTTTTTGTAGATTTTCTTTATGGATCCACATATCACAGAAGTGGCTTTTATTAGATTTTCTTTATGGATCCACATATCACAGAAGTGGCTTTTATTAGATTTTCTTTATGGATCCACATATCACAGAAGTGGCTTTTTGTAGATTTTCTTTATGGATCCACATATCACAGAAGTGGCTTTTTGTAGATTTTCTTTATGGATCCACATATCACAGAAGTGGCTTTTTGTAGATTCTCTTTATGGATCCACATATTCTCTTTATGGAGCCTGTGACTTACCAATATGTTAAACTGGTAACTTACCAATATGTTACACTGCTACGTGAACTCTGGCAACAACATTTGTCAAACATATGTGCTTAAACTAATGCTTAAGATTTAATATTGACCTCACAGTATTCCTTTCTATTCCTTTCTTCCTTTGGTTCTATACAGAAGGCTTTTTTAAAGGGTTAGTTCACCCAAAAATGAAAATTCTGTCAGTGTTTACTCACCCTCATGTTGTTCCAAACCTCTATGTGTTTATTTTTTTCTGCTGAACACAAAGGAAGATATTTGGAAGAATGTTTTAATCAAACAGATCTCATTCCCCATTGACTGCTATAGTATGTGTTTTTTCCTACTATGGTAGTCAATGGGGAATGAGAGCCGTTATTTAAACATTCTTCCAAATATCTTCCTTTGTGTTCAGCAGAACAAATAAACACATAAAGGTTTGGAACAACATCAGGGTGAGTAAATACTGACAGAATTTTCATTTTTGGGTGAACTAACCCTTTTAGGGTTAAATAGAATAAGTTCTTTGTAACCAGGAAAAAGGTTCTGAAACTTTTGAGTTCATTCATTATCATTTGTTTAGTCCCTTCCGGATTAAATATTTCATATTTTTGACAAACATCAAGACCCTAAAATGTATTTATGAATGCATGTGAATAATCACAAAATTCAAGATATGGGAGTTAGAAAATGTACATATATCATTTTATGTAGTTAATTAGTATCACACAAAGAGTGCCATTTCAGTTTTTATCCTCCAGACATCAGCATGATTAAAATGGGATATTAAGTTACTTTAACAGTTTAATAAACAATACTTTACAACTACAAAATGTTGCAGAATAATGTAATATATGATAATGAATGAATAATAGCCTATAAAGAACCTTTGTGCCAAAAGGGTTCTTTCACTCTCAGAAAAAAAGGTACAAAAGCTGTCACTGGGGCGGTACCTTTTCAAAAGGTACACTTTTGTACCTAAAGGGTGCATATTGGTACTTTTGAAAAGGTACCGCCCCAGTGACAGCTTTTGTACCTTTTTTTCTGAGAGTGTTCTTGTCATTATGGAACCTTTTTTAGCATAAAAGGTTCTTTGGAGTTGAGTAAAGAACCCTACATATATAGAACTCCAATGAACCCTTTTTTCTAAGAATGTACGCTAATGTTAGTCTCTCTGTTTCATTCTGATCCCAAGATTAGGCTACTGTAGTCATCCAGATCTAGTCTGCATCCAGACCAGATGGTGGACCTGCCCCCAAAGATGACCACAGCAGCCTGAATGCCAGGCGAGGACATCACAACTAGACAAGACCTAGAAACAAAGGACCTAGGACCTCGTTGACACGACAGTCCTCGGCACAGTCATCGGACCAGACCAGTCCACCACACAGACCCAACGGCCAGCTTCAACTCCCCTCCCACCGACGCTGGCGTGATCTTATGAAGGTAAAGGAGGAGCAAAACTGAAGAACATAGATGTGAATGTAAGTTGTACAACAAATATTTGTACTTGAAAACCTGGTGAATGTCACAAACCTGTATTCTGAATTTGAAGCTGCTGTCAAGTAGTCACAAATGTGTAAAATGCCTTTCAAAGAAATACGACAGACACAAAGTTGTATTCGTTCATTCACATTCGCAATACAAACTCAATTAGGCATTTGCAACTTTTCAAATCTGCCATTGCTATTTCAAATCTTCACACATTGACTTTGCAACTATTTTCGCAATATATTAATGTGTATCTAACTTAGGCATTTGTAAACCGAGTGATGGTGAGAGAAAGGCGGGGCAATTAAAAAAATTGCAATGGTAGATTTGAGAAGTTGCGAATGCCTAATACAGGGTTTTCACATTGGAGGTTTTCACGTTGGAGCTGTGAGTGTAAATTTTATTGTACAAGTACAAATATTTATTGTAGAAGTTCTCAAATTCACATCTACATGCTCTCGAGTTTTACTCGTTTACCTTGGTGTAATCTTTTCCAAACTTCAAGCAAAAGGAGCTGAATAAAATACTCTGAATGATATCAATCCACAATCTGACTTGTGAAGCAGCCTGGAATCCTAACACACACATGTTCGTTGTTTGGCCAGAGGAGAACTGGCCCCCAACTGAGCCTGGTTTTTCTTTCTTCGTTTTGTCACTGATGGAGTTTGGGTTTTTGCCACTGTCGCCTCTGGCTTGCTTAGTTGGGGACACTTATTCTTAATACTGATTGGCCTGCATTAACACCATTATATGAGAACTGAACTGAGCTGGACGATGACATCACTGTTTTCTGCAGAGCTGCGTAATAATGAAAATGGACTCTTTTTACATTTGATATACTTTATACAGTTATTGAACAGAAGTGAATCAACACAGCTAAATTCAATTGAACAATGACACTATTTTCTTTTTAGAGCAGCTTTACAGCCAAATTGAACTCTTTTTTTTGCATCATTGATCATTTTCCTGTTTAACTCTGTAAAGCTGCTTTGAAACAGTCATTTCTGTATTGTGCTATACATTTAATGGTGACTTGACATTTGCAAAATGAATTTGTTTACTGTTAAAGAATGATAGTTTGTGTGTGAAAGAGAATGTTTTTTTCTTAATCATATATAATAAATATAATTTACTTATTATTTTGTTTAAAAATTGTGTTGTTGTTAAATGTTAATGAAGTGTATTTTGTTCATTGTTAATACATGTTTATATTAAAGTGTATTTGTTAATTTTATAATAAAAACCCTTTTTAAAATGGTTAAATTTGTGTTTCACTGTCTGCCAGTTTGTGGGCCACATCTGGGCCGGGGACCCAGCTGACTCTCAGCCAGATCCGTCTTACAGTACCTGGGCGAGAACTGAGCCATGTCAATAAATAAGAGTCATTTTACAGTGCCTGGGCCAGACCTGGGCCATGTCAATAAATAAGAGTCATTTTACAGGGTGTGGGCCACATATGGGCCAGAGGAAGGTGTTTGAGTCCGTTGTCAGTGTATTGGGCCTGTTTTGGGCCGGGGACCCAGCCAGAACTGGGCCAGAATTGAAGCAAGGATGAGGCCCAGAGGTGGGCCAGACTGTGAAAAAAAATAGAGGGGGGGATGTTTTGGAAAAAAAAAAAATCATAAAAATAAATCATGAGAACATGAACTTCATCACTGCATTTGCAGGGAAAAAAATTCTTATTAACTCATGAAGTATCCTAACGCAATATTTTTACTCTAATAGCTTCCCACACATATATGAACTGTGATCATGCACTACGAAAAAACATGCAATAATTAAGGGTAGGCTAATTTATATCAGCCTCCCCTGAACCACGGATTGATTGCAAAGTTAAACCATCATAGAAACAGTTTTACTGCTGCTGTTACATTCAAGTTATAATGTTAACGTTCCATCGCGATGCTGAGCTACAGTGAAATGATGACAGATGCATTATCTATGTTTGTCAATTCGCCTCATTTGCGCCGCAGAACCTCTAGAGTGTAGACCCTTCCAGAGCTGAGATATTGAAACTCAAAATTTTGACCAGAAAAAAAAAATGACAGTGTTACCCCTTATGTTTTTTTTCGGGGGGTGAAAAATTAAGTTTCTCCAATCTTCTCAAAACCCTGGATTCTGATAGAGGGCCACGAGACATGGACCTGGGTGCAAAAATTGAGGCTGTTGACCCTTCCAGAGCTGAGATATTGAAACTCAAAATTTTGACCATAAAAAAATGAAAGTGTTACCCCTTATGTTTTTTTTCGGGGGGTGAAAAATTAAGTTTCTCCAATCTTCTCAAAACTCTGGATTCTGATAGAGGGCCACGAGACATGGACCCGGGTGCAAAAATTGAGGCTGTAGACCCTTCCAGAGCTGAGATATTGAAACTTAAAATTTTGACCAGAAAAAAAAAAAATGACAGTGTTACCCCTTATGTTTTTTTTTGGGGGGGTGAAAAATTAAGTTTCTCCAATCTTCTCAAAACCCTGGATTCTGATAGAGGGCCACGAGACATGGACCCGGGTGCAAAAATTGAGGCTGTAGACCCTTCCAGAGCTGAGATATTGAAACTCAAAATTTTGACCAGAAAAAAAAATGACAGTGTTACCCCTTATGTTTTTTTTCGGGGGGTGAAAAATTAAGTTTCTCCAATCTTCTCAAATCTCTGGATTCTGATAGAGGGCCACGAGACATGGACCTGGGTGCAAAAATTGAGGCTGTAGACCCTTCCAGAGCTGAGATATTGAAACTCAAAATTTTGACCAGAAAAAAAAATGACAGTGTTACCCCTTATGTTTTTTTTTCGGGGGGTGAAAAATTAAGTTTCTCCAATTTTCTCAAAAACTCTGGATTCTGATAGAGGGCCACGAGACATGGACCCGGGTGCAAAAATTGAGGCTGTAGACCCTTCCAGAGCTGAGATATTGAAACTCAAATTTTGACCAGAAAAAAAAATGACAGTGTTACCCCTTATGTTTTTTTTCGGGGGGTGAAAAATTAAGTTTCTCCAATCTTCTCAAAACTCTGGATTCTGATAGAGGGCCACGAGACATGGACCCGGGTGCAAAAATTGAGGCTTAATTTTTCACCCCCCGAAAAAAAAACATAAGGGGTAACACTGTCATTTTTTTTTTCTGGTCAAAATTTTGAGTTTCAATATCTCAGCTCTGGAAGGGTCTACAGCCTCAATTTTTGCACCCAGGTCCATGTCTCGTGGCCCTCTATCAGAATCCAGAGTTTTGAGAAGATTGGAGAAACTTAATTTTTCACCCCCCGAAAAAAAACATAAGGGGTAACACTGTCATTTTTTTTTCTGGTGAAAATTTTGAGTTTCAATATCTCAGCTCTGGAGGGGTCTACAGCCTCAATTTTTGCACCCAGGTCAATGTCTCGTGGCCCTCTATCAGAATCCAGAGTTTTGAGAAGATTGGAGAAACTTAATTTTTCACCCCCCGAAAAAAAACATAAGGGGTAACACTGTCATTTTTTTTTTCTGGTCAAAATTTTGAGTTTCAATATCTCAGCTCTGGAAGGGTCTACAGCCTCAATTTTTGCACCCAGGTCCATGTCTCGTGGCCCTCTATCAGAATCCAGAGTTTTGAGAAGATTGGAGAAACTTAATTTTTCACCCCCCGAAAAAAAACATAAGGGGTAACACTGTCATTTTTTTTTCTCGTCAAAATTTTGAGTTTCAATATCTCAGCTCTGGAGGGGTCTACAGCCTAAATTTTTGCACCTAGGTCCATGTCTCGTGGCCCTCTATCAGAATCCAGAGTTTTGAGAAGATTGGAGAAACTTAATTTTTCACCCCCCGAAAAAAAACATAAGGGGTAACACTGTCATTTTTTTTTCTGGTGAAAATTTTGAGTTTCAATATCTCAGCTCTGGAAGGGTCTACAGCCTCAATTTTTGCACCCAGGTCCATGTCTCGTGGCCCTCTATCAGAATCCAGAGTTTTGAGAAGATTGGAGAAACTTAATTTTTCACCCCCCGAAAAAAAAACATAAGGGGTAACACTGTCATTTTTTTTTCTGGTGAAAATTTTGAGTTTCAATATCTCAGCTCTGGAAGGGTCTACAGCCTCAATTTTTGCACCCAGGTCCATGTCTCGTGGCCCTCTATCAGAATCCAGAGTTTTGAGAAGATTGGAGAAACTTAATTTTTCACCCCCCGAAAAAAAACATAAGGGGTAACACTGTCATTTTTTTTTCTGGTGAAAATTTTGAGTTTCAATATCTCAGCTCTGGAGGGGTCTACAGCCTCAATTTTTGCACCTAGGTCCATGTCTCGTGGCCCTCTATCAGAATCCAGAGTTTTGAGAAGATTGGAGAAACTTAATTTTTCACCCCCCGAAAAAAAACATAAGGGGTAACACTGTCATTTTTTTTTCTGGTCAAAATTTTGAGTTTCAATATCTCAGCTCTGGAGGGGTCTACAGCCTCAATTTTTGCACCCAGGTCCATGTCTCGTGGCCCTCTATCAGAATCCAGAGTTTTGAGAAGATTGGAGAAACTTAATTTTTCACCCCCCGAAAAAAAACATAAGGGGTAACACTGTCATTTTTTTTTCTGGTGAAAATTTTGAGTTTCAATATCTCAGCTCTGGAGGGGTCTACAGCCTCAATTTTTGCACCTAGGTCCATGTCTCGTGGCCCTCTATCAGAATCCAGAGTTTTGAGAAGATTGGAGAAACTTAATTTTTCACCCCCCGAAAAAAAACATAAGGGGTAACACTGTCATTTTTTTTCTGGTGAAAATTTTGAGTTTCAATATCTCAGCTCTGGAAGGGTCTACAGCCTCAATTTTTGCACCCAGGTCCATGTCTCGTGGCCCTCTATCAGAATCCAGAGTTTTGAGAAGATTGGAGAAACTTAATTTTTCACCCCCCGAAAAAAAAACATAAGGGGTAACACTGTCATTTTTTTTTCTGGTGAAAATTTTGAGTTTCAATATCTCAGCTCTGGAAGGGTCTACAGCCTCAATTTTTGCACCCAGGTCCATGTCTCGTGGCCCTCTATCAGAATCCAGAGTTTTGAGAAGATTGGAGAAACTTAATTTTTCACCCCCCGAAAAAAAACATAAGGGGTAACACTGTCATTTTTTTTTCTGGTGAAAATTTTGAGTTTCAATATCTCAGCTCTGGAGGGGTCTACAGCCTCAATTTTTGCACCTAGGTCCATGTCTCGTGGCCCTCTATCAGAATCCAGAGTTTTGAGAAGATTGGAGAAACTTAATTTTTCACCCCCCGAAAAAAAACATAAGGGGTAACACTGTCATTTTTTTTTCTGGTCAAAATTTTGAGTTTCAATATCTCAGCTCTGGAGGGGTCTACAGCCTCAATTTTTGCACCCAGGTCCATGTCTCGTGGCCCTCTATCAGAATCCAGAGTTTTGAGAAGATTGGAGAAACTTAATTTTTCACCCCCCGAAAAAAAACACAAGGGGTAACACTGTCATTTTTTTTTCTGGTGAAAATTTTGAGTTTCAATATCTCAGCTCTGGAGGGGTCTACAGCCTCAATTTTTGCACCTAGGTCCATGTCTCGTGGCCCTCTATCAGAATCCAGAGTTTTGAGAAGATTGGAGAAACTTAATTTTTCACCCCCCGAAAAAAAACATAAGGGGTAACACTGTCATTTTTTTTTCTGGTGAAAATTTTGAGTTTCAATATCTCAGCTCTGGAAGGGTCTACAGCCTCAATTTTTGCACCCAGGTCCATGTCTCGTGGCCCTCTATCAGAATCCAGAGTTTTGAGAAGATTGGAGAAACTTAATTTTTCACCCCCCGAAAAAAAACATAAGGGGTAACACTGTCATTTTTTTTTCTGGTGAAAATTTTGAGTTTCAATATCTCAGCTCTGGAAGGGTCTACAGCCTCAATTTTTGCACCCAGGTCCATGTCTCGTGGCCCTCTATCAGAATCCAGAGTTTTGAGAAGATTGGAGAAACTTAATTTTTCACCCCCCGAAAAAAAACATAAGGGGTAACACTGTCATTTTTTTTTCTGGTCAAAATTTTGAGTTTCAATATCTCAGCTCTAGAAGGGTCTACAGCCTCAATTTTTGCACCCAGGTCCATGTCTCGTGGCCCTCTATCAGAATCCAGAGTTTTGAGAAGATTGGAGAAACTTAATTTTTCACCCCCCGAAAAAAAAACATAAGGGGTAACACTGTCATTTTTTTTTCTGGTGAAAATTTTGAGTTTCAATATCTCAGCTCTGGAGGGGTCTACAGCCTCAATTTTTGCACCTAGGTCCATGTCTCATGGCCCTCTATCAGAATCCAGAATTTTGAGAAGATTGGAGAAACTTAATTTTCACCCCCCCCCCCCCCAAAAAAAAACATAAGGGGTAACACTGTCATTTTTTTTTCTGGTGAAAATTTTGAGTTTCAATATCTCAGCTCTGGAAGGGTCTACAGCCTCAATTTTTGCACCCAGGTCCATGTCTCGTGGCCCCCTATCAGAATCCAGAGTTTTGAGAAGATTGGAGAAACTTAATTTTTCACCCCCCGAAAAAAAACATAAGGGGTAACACTGTCATTTTTTTTTCTGGTGAAAATTTTGAGTTTCAATATCTCAGCTCTGGAAGGGTCTACAGCCTCAATTTTTGCACCCAGGTCCATGTCTCGTGGCCCTCTATCAGAATCCAGAGTTTTGAGAAGATTGGAGAAACTTAATTTTTCACCCCCCGAAAAAAAACATAAGGGGTAACACTGTCATTTTTTTTTCTGGTGAAAATTTTGAGTTTCAATATTTCAGCTCTGGAGGGGTCTACAGCCTCAATTTTTGCACCTAGGTCCATGTCTCGTGGCCCTCTATCAGAATCCAGAGTTTTGAGAAGATTGGAGAAACTTAATTTTTCACCCCCCGAAAAAAAACATAAGGGGTAACACTGTCATTTTTTTTTCTGGTGAAAATTTTGAGTTTCAATATCTCAGCTCTGGAGGGGTCTACAGCCTCAATTTTTGCACCCAGGTCCATGTCTCGTGGGCCTCTATCAGAATCCAGAGTTTTGAGAAGATTGGAGAAACTTAATTTTTCACCCCCCGAAAAAAACATAAGGGGTAACACTCTCATTTTTTTTTTCTGGTGAAAAATTTGAGTTTCAATATCTCAGCTCTGGAGGGGTCTACAGCCTCAATTTTTGCACCTAGGTCCATGTCTCGTGGCCCTCTATCAGAATCCAGAGTTTTGAGAAGATTGGAGAAACTTAATTTTTCACCCCCCGAAAAAAAAACATAAGGGGTAACACTGTCATTTTTTTTTCTGGTGAAAATTTTGAGTTTCAATATCTCAGCTCTGGAAGGGTCTACAGCCTCAATTTTTGCACCCAGGTCCATGTCTCGTGGCCCTCTATCAGAATCCAGAGTTTTGAGAAGATTGGAGAAACTTAATTTTTCACCCCCCGAAAAAAAACATAAGGGGTAACACTGTCATTTTTTTTTTCTGGTCAAAATTTTGAGTTTCAATATCTCAGCTCTGGAAGGGTCTACAGCCTCAATTTTTGCACCCAGGTCCATGTCTCGTGGCCCTCTATCAGAATCCAGAGTTTTGAGAAGATTGGAGAAACTTAATTTTTCACCCCCCGAAAAAAAAACATAAGGGGTAACACTGTCATTTTTTTTTCTGGTGAAAATTTTGAGTTTCAATATCTCAGCTCTGGAGGGGTCTACAGCCTCAATTTTTGCACCTAGGTCCATGTCTCGTGGCCCTCTATCAGAATCCAGAGTTTTGAGAAGATTGGAGAAACTTAATTTTTCACCCCCCGAAAAAAAAACATAAGGGGTAACACTGTCATTTTTTTTTCTGGTGAAAATTTTGAGTTTCAATATCTCAGCTCTGGAGGGGTCTACAGCCTCAATTTTTGCACCCAGGTCCATGTCTCGTGGCCCTCTATCAGAATCCAGAGTTTTGAGAAGATTGGAGAAACTTAATTTTTCACCCCCCGAAAAAAAACATAAGGGGTAACACTGTCATTTTTTTTTTCTGGTCAAAATTTTGAGTTTCAATATCTCAGCTCTGGAAGGGTCTACAGCCTCAATTTTTGCACCCAGGTCCATGTCTCGTGGCCCTCTATCAGAATCCAGAGTTTTGAGAAGATTGGAGAAACTTAATTTTTCACCCCCCGAAAAAAAACATAAGGGGTAACACTGTCATTTTTTTTTCTGGTGAAAATTTTGAGTTTCAATATCTCAGCTCTGGAGGGGTCTACAGCCTCAATTTTTGCACCTAGGTCCATGTCTCGTGGCCCTCTATCAGAATCCAGAGTTTTGAGAAGATTGGAGAAACTTAATTTTTCACCCCCCGAAAAAAAACATAAGGGGTAACACTGTCATTTTTTTTTCTGGTCAAAATTTTGAGTTTCAATATCTCAGCTCTGGAAGGGTCTACAGCCTCAATTTTTGCACCCAGGTCCATGTCTCGTGGCCCTCTATCAGAATCCAGAGTTTTGAGAAGATTGGAGAAACTTAATTTTTCACCCCCCGAAAAAAAACATAAGGGGTAAAACTGTCATTTTTTTTTCTGGTGAAAATTTTGAGTTGCAATATCTCAGCTCTGGAAGGGTCTAGAGCCTCAATTTTTGCACCCAGGTCCATGTCTCGTGGCCCTCTATCAGAATCCAGAGTTTTGAGAAGATTGGAGAAACTTAATTTTTTACCCCCCGAAAAAAAACATAAGGGGTAACACTGTCATTTTTTTTTCTGGTGAAAATTTTGAGTTTCAATATCTCAGCTCTGGAAGGGTCTACAGCCTCAATTTTTGCACCCAGGTCCATGTCTCGTGGCCCTCTATCAGAATCCAGAGTTTTGAGAAGATTGGAGAAACTTAATTTTTCACCCCCCGAAAAAAAACATAAGGGGTAACACTGTCATTTTTTTTTCTGGTCAAAATTTTGAGTTTCAATATCTCAGCTCTGGAGGGGTCTACAGCCTCAATTTTTGCACCCAGGTCCATGTCTCGTGGCCCTCTATCAGAATCCAGAGTTTTGAGAAGATTGGAGAAACTTAATTTTTCACCCCCCGAAAAAAAACATAAGGGGTAACACTGTCATTTTTTTTCTGGTGAAAATTTTGAGTTTCAATATCTCAGCTCTGGAGGGGTCTACAGCCTCAATTTTTGCACCCAGGTCCATGTCTCGTGGCCCTCTATCAGAATCCAGAGTTTTGAGAAGATTGGAGAAACTTAATTTTTCACCCCCCGAAAAAAAACATAAGGGGTAACACTGTCATTTTTTTTTCTGGTGAAAATTTTGAGTTTCAATATCTCAGCTCCGGAAGGGTCTACAGCCTCAATTTTTGCACCCAGGTCCATGTCTCGTGGCCCTCTATCAGAATCCAGAGTTTTGAGAAGATTGGAGAAACTTAATTTTTCACCCCCCGAAAAAAAAACATAAGGGGTAACACTGTCATTTTTTTTTCTGGTGAAAATTTTGAGTTTCAATATCTCAGCTCTGGAGGGGTCTACAGCCTCAATTTTTGCACCCAGGTCCATGTCTCGTGGCCCTCTATCAGAATCCAGAGTTTTGAGAAGATTGGAGAAACTTAATTTTTCACCCCCCGAAAAAAAACATAAGGGGTAACACTGTCATTTTTTTTTCTGGTGAAAATTTTGAGTTTCAATATCTCAGCTCTGGAAGGGTCTACAGCCTCAATTTTTGCACCCAGGTCCATGTCTCGTGGCCCTCTATCAGAATCCAGAGTTTTGAGAAGATTGGAGAAACTTAATTTTTCACCCCCCGAAAAAAAACATAAGGGGTAACACTGTCATTTTTTTTTTCTGGTCAAAATTTTGAGTTTCAATATCTCAGCTCTGGAAGGGTCTACAGCCTCAATTTTTGCACCCAGGTCCATGTCTCGTGGCCCTCTATCAGAATCCAGAGTTTTGAGAAGATTGGAGAAACTTAATTTTTCACCCCCCGAAAAAAAACATAAGGGGTAACACTGTCATTTTTTTTTCTGGTGAAAATTTTGAGTTTCAATATCTCAGCTCTGGAGGGGTCTACAGCCTCAATTTTTGCACCTAGGTCCATGTCTCGTGGCCCTCTATCAGAATCCAGAGTTTTGAGAAGATTGGAGAAACTTAATTTTTCACCGCCCGAAAAAAAAACATAAGGGGTAACACTGTCATTTTTTTTTCTGGTGAAAATTTTGAGTTTCAATATCTCAGCTCTGGAAGGGTCTACAGCCTCAATTTTTGCAACCAGGTCCATGTCTCGTGGCCCTCTATCAGAATCCAGAGTTTTTAGAAGATTGGAGAAACTTAATTTTTCACCCCCCGAAAAAAAACATAAGGGGTAACACTGTCATTTTTTTTTCTGGTGAAAATTTTGAGTTTCAATATCTCAGCTCTGGAAGGGTCTACAGCCTCAATTTTTGCACCCAGGTCCATGTCTCGTGGCCCTCTCTCAAAATCCAGAGTTTTGAGAAGATTGGAGAAACTTAATTTTTCACCCCCCGAAAAAAAACATAAGGGGTAACACTGTCATTTTTTTTTCTGGTGAAAATTTTGAGTTTCAATATCTCAGCTCTGGAGGGGTCTACAGCCTCAATTTTTGCACCTAGGTCCATGTCTCGTGGCCCTCTATCAGAATCCAGAGTTTTGAGAAGATTGGAGAAACTTAATTTTTCACCCCCCGAAAAAAACATAAGGGGTAACACTGTCATTTTTTTTTTCTGGTGAAAATTTTGAGTTTCAATATCTCAGCTCTGGAAGGGTCTACAGCCTCAATTTTTGCACACAGGTCCATGTCTCGTGGCCCTCTATCAGAATCCAGAGTTTTGAGAAGATTGGAGAAACTTAATTTTTCACCCCCCGAAAAAAACATAAGGGGTAACACTGTCATTTTTTTTTCTGGTCAAAATTTTGAGTTTCAATATCTTCAATATCAATATATTCAATATCAAAATTTCGGCCAAAAACGACAGTGTTACCCCGTATGTTTTTTTTTCAGGTCAAAACTTTGACATCCGATATCTCGGCTCTGGAAGGGTCTAGAGCCTCCATTTTTGCGCGCTGGTCGAAGTCTCGTGGCCCTCTGTCAGAATCCAGAGTTTCAAGAAGATCGGAGGGGGTCAAAATTTCGGCCAAAAACGACAGTGTTACCCCTTATGTTTTTTTTTCAGGTCAAAACTTTGACATCAGATATCTCGGCTCTGGAAGGGTCTACAGCCTCCATTTTTGCGCGCTGGTCGAAGTCTCGTGGCCCTCTGTCAGAATCCAGAGTTTCAAGAAGATCGGAGGGGGTCAAAATTTCGGCCAAAAACGACAGTGTTACCCCTTATGTTTTTTTTTCAGGTCAAAACTTTGACATCCGATATCTCGGCTCTGGAAGGGTCTAGAGCCTCCATTTTTGCACGCTGGTCAAAGTCTCGTGGCCCTCTGTCAGAATCCAGAGTTTCAAGAAGATCGGAGGGGGTCAAAATTTCGGCCAAAAACGACAGTGTTACCCCTTATGTTTTTTTTTCAGGTCAAAACTTTGACATCCGATATCTCGGCTCTGGAAGGGTCTAGAGCCTCCATTTTTGCGCGCTGGTCGAAGTCTCGTGGCCCTCTGTCAGAATCCAGAGTTTCAAGAAGATCGGAGGGGGTCAAAATTTCGGCCAAAAACGACAGTGTTACCCCTTATGTTTTTTTTTTCAGGTCAAAACTTTGACATCCGATATCTCGGCTCTGGAAGGGTCTAGAGCCTCCATTTTTGCGCGCTGGTCAAAGTCTCGTGGCCCTCTGTCAGAATCCAGAGTTTCAAGAAGATCGGAGGGGGTCAAAATTTCGGCCAAAAACGACAGTGTTACCCCTTATGTTTTTTTTTTCAGGTCAAAACTTTGACATCCGATATTTCGGCTCTGGAAGGGTCTAGAGCCTCCATTTTTGCGCGCTGGTCAAAGTCTCGTGGCCCTCTGTCAGAATCCAGAGTTTCAAGAAGATCGGAGGGGGTCAAAATTTCGGCCAAAAACGACAGTGTTACCCCTTATGTTTTTTTTTCAGGTCAAAACTTTGACATCCGATATCTCGGCTCTGGAAGGGTCTAGAGCCTCCATTTTTGCGCGCTGGTCGAAGTCTCGTGGCCCTCTGTCAGAATCCAGAGTTTCAAGAAGAACGGAGGGGGTCAAAATTTCGGCCAAAAACGACAGTGTTACCCCTTATGTTTTTTTTCAGGTCAAAACTTTGACATCCGATATCTCAGCTCTGGAAGGGTCTAGAGCCTCCATTTTTGCGCGCTGGTCGAAGTCTCGTGGCCCTCTGTCAGAATCCAGAGTTTCAAGAAGATCGGAGGGGGTCAAAATTTCGGCCAAAAACGACAGTGTTACCCCTTATGTTTTTTTTTTCAGGTCAAAACTTTGACATCAGATATCTCAGCTCTGGAAGGGTCTAGAGCCTCCATTTTTGCGCGCTGGTCGAAGTCTCGTGGCCCTCTGTCAGAATCCAGAGTTTCAAGAAGATCGGAGGGGGTCAAAATTTCGGCCAAAAACGACAGTGTTACCCCTTATGTTTTTTTTTCAGGTCAAAACTTTGACATCCGATATCTCGGCTCTGGAAGGGTCTAGAGCCTCCATTTTTGCGCGCTGGTCGAAGTCTCGTGGCCCTCTGTCAGAATCCAGAGTTTCAAGAAGATCGGAGGGGGTCAAAATTTCGGCCAAAAACGACAGTGTTACCCCTTATGTTTTTTTTTCAGGTCAAAACTTTGACATCCAAAATCTCGGCTCTGGAAGGGTCTAGAGCCTCCATTTTTGCGCGCTGGTCGAAGTCTCATGGCCCTCTGTCAGAATCCAGAGTTTCAAGAAGAACGGAGGGGGTCAAAATTTCGGCCAAAAACGACAGTGTTACCCCTTATGTTTTTTTTCAGGTCAAAACTTTGACAACCGATATCTCGGCTCTGGAAGGGTCTAGAGCCTCCATTTTTGCGCGCTGGTCGAAGTCTCGTGGCCCTCTGTCAGAATCCAGAGTTTCAAGAAGATCGGAGGGGGTCAAAATTTCGGCCAAAAACGACAGTGTTACCCCTTATGTTTTTTTTCAGGTCAAAACTTTGACATCCGATATCTCGGCTCTGGAAGGGTCTAGAGCCTCCATTTTTGCGCGCTGGTCGAAGTCTCGTGGCCCTCTGTCAGAATCCAGAGTTTCAAGAAGATCGGAGGGGGTCAAAATTTCGGCCAAAAACGACAGTGTTACCCCTTATGTTTTTTTTTCAGGTCAAAACTTTGACATCCGATATCTCGGCTCTGGAAGGGTCTAGAGCCTCCATTTTTGCGCGCTGGTCGAAGTCTCGTGGCCCTCTGTCAGAATCCAGAGTTTCAAGAAGATCGGAGGGGGTCAAAATTTTGGCCAAAAACGACAGTGTTACCCCTTATGTTTTTTTTTTTCGGGTCAAAACTTTGACATCCGATATCTCGGCTCTGGAAGGGTCTAGAGCCTCCATTTTTGCGCGCTGGTCGAAGTCTCGTGGCCCTCTGTCAGAATCCAGAGTTTCAAGAAGATCGGAGGGGGTCAAAATTTCGGCCAAAAACGACAGTGTTACCCCTTATGTTTTTTTTTCAGGTCAAAACTTTGACATCCAAAATCTCGGCTCTGGAAGGGTCTAGAGCCTCCATTTTTGCGCGCTGGTCGAAGTCTCATGGCCCTCTGTCAGAATCCAGAGTTTCAAGAAGAACGGAGGGGGTCAAAATTTCGGCCAAAAACGACAGTGTTACCCCTTATGTTTTTTTTCAGGTCAAAACTTTGACATCCGATATCTCGGCTCTGGAAGGGTCTAGAGCCTCCATTTTTGCGCGCTGGTCGAAGTCTCGTGGCCCTCTGTCAGAATCCAGAGTTTCAAGAAGATCGGAGGGGGTCAAAATTTCGGCCAAAACGACAGTGTTACCCCTTATGTTTTTTTTTTCAGGTCAAAACTTTGACATCCGATATCTCGGCTCTGGAAGGGTCTAGAGCCTCCATTTTTGCGCGCTGGTCGAAGTCTCGTGGCCCTCTGTCAGAATCCAGAGTTTCAAGAAGATCGGAGGGGGTCAAAATTTCGGCCAAAAACGACAGTGTTACCCCTTATGTTTTTTTTTCAGGTCAAAACTTTGACATCCGATATCTCGGCTCTGGAAGGGTCTAGAGCCTCCATTTTTGCGCGCTGGTCGAAGTCTCGTGGCCCTCTGTCAGAATCCAGAGTTTCAAGAAGATTGGAGGGGGTCAAAATTTCGGCCAAAAACGACAGTGTTACCCCTAATGTTTTTTTTTTCGGGTCAAAACTTTGACATCCGATATCTTGGCTCTGGAAGGGTCTAGAGCCTCCATTTTTGCGCGCTGGTCGAAGTCTCGTGGCCCTCTGTCAGAATCCAGAGTTTCAAGAAGATCGGAGGGGGTCAAAATTTCGGCCAAAAACGACAGTGTTACCCCTTATGTTTTTTTTCAGGTCAAAACTTTGACATCCGATATCTCGGCTCTGGAAGGGTCTAGAGCCTCCATTTTTGCGCGCTGGTCGAAGTCTCGTGGCCCTCTGTCAGAATCCAGAGTTTCAAGAAGATCGGAGGGGGTCAAAATTTCGGCCAAAAATGACAGTGTTACCCCTTATGTTTTTTTTTTCAGGTCAAAACTTTGACATCCGATATCTCGGCTCTGGAAGGGTCTAGAGCCTCCATTTTTGCGCGCTGGTCGAAGTCTCGTGGCCCTCTGTCAGAATCCAGAGTTTCAAGAAGATCGGAGGGGGTCAAAATTTTGGCCAAAAACGACAGTGTTACCCCTTATGTTTTTTTTTTCGGGTCAAAACTTTGACATCCGATATCTCGGCTCTGGAAGGGTCTAGAGCCTCCATTTTTGCGCGCTGGTCGAAGTCTCGTGGCCCTCTGTCAGAATCCAGAGTTTCAAGAAGATCGGAGGGGGTCAAAATTTCGGCCAAAAACGACAGTGTTACCCCTTATGTTTTTTTTTCAGGTCAAAACTTTGACATCCAAAATCTCGGCTCTGGAAGGGTCTAGAGCCTCCATTTTTGCGCGCTGGTCGAAGTCTCATGGCCCTCTGTCAGAATCCAGAGTTTCAAGAAGAACGGAGGGGGTCAAAATTTCGGCCAAAAACGACAGTGTTACCCCTTATGTTTTTTTTCAGGTCAAAACTTTGACATCCGATATCTCGGCTCTGGAAGGGTCTAGAGCCTCCATTTTTGCGCGCTGGTCGAAGTCTCGTGGCCCTCTGTCAGAATCCAGAGTTTCAAGAAGATCGGAGGGGGTCAAAATTTTGGCCAAAAACGACAGTGTTACCCCTTATTTTTTTTTTTCAGGTCAAAACTTTGACATCCGATATCTCGGCTCTGGAAGGGTCTAGAGCCTCCATTTTTGCGCGCTGGTCGAAGTCTCGTGGCCCTCTGTCAGAATCCAGAGTTTCAAGAAGATCGGAGGGGGTCAAAATTTCGGCCAAAACGACAGTGTTACCCCTTATGTTTTTTTTTCAGGTCAAAACTTTGACATCCGATATCTCGGCTCTGGAAGGGTCTAGAGCCTCCATTTTTGCGCGCTGGTCGAAGTTTAGTGGCCCTCTGTCAGAATCCAGAGTTTCAAGAAGATTGGAGGGGGTCAAAATTTCGGCCAAAAACGACAGTGTTACCCCTTATGTTTTTTTTTTCGGGTCAAAACTTTGACATCCGATATCTTGGCTCTGGAAGGGTCTAGAGCCTCCATTTTTGCGCGCTGGTCGAAGTCTCGTGGCCCTCTGTCAGAATCCAGAGTTTCAAGAAGATCGGAGGGGGTCAAAATTTCGGCCAAAAACGACAGTGTTACCCCTTATGTTTTTTTTTTTCGGGTCAAAACTTTGACATCCGATATCTCGGCTCTGGAAGGGTCTAGAGCCTCCATTTTTGCGCGCTGGTCAAAGTCTCGTGGCCCTCTGTCAGAATCCAGAGTTTCAAGAAGATCGGAGGGGGTCAAAATTTCGGCCAAAAACGACAGTGTTACCCCTTATGTTTTTTTTTCAGGTCAATACTTTGACATCCGATATCTCGGCTCTGGAAGGGTCTAGAGCCTCCATTTTTGCGCTCTGGTCGAAGTCTCGTGGCCCTCTGTCAGAATCCAGAGTTTCAAGAAGATCGGAGGGGGTCAAAATTTCGGCCAAAAACGACAGTGTTACCCCGTATGTTTTTTTTTCAGGTCAAAACTTTGACATCAGATATCTCGGCTCTGGAAGGGTCTAGAGCCTCCATTTTTGCGCGCTGGTCGAAGTCTCGTGGCCCTCTGTCAGAATCCAGAGTTTCAAGAAGATCGGAGGGGGTCAACATTTCGGCCAAAAACGACAGTGTTACCCCTTATGTTTTTTTTTTCAGGTCAAAACTTTGACATCCAAAATCTCGGCTCTGGAAGGGTCTAGAGCCTCCATTTTTGCGTGCTGGTCGAAGTCTCGTGGCCCTCTGTCAGAATCCAGAGTTTCAAGAAGATCGGAGGGGGTCAAAATTTCGGCCAAAAACGACAGTGTTACCCCTTATGTTTTTTTTTCAGGTCAAAACTTTGACATCCGATATCTCGGCTCTGGAAGGGTCTAGAGCCTCCATTTTCACGCGCTGGTCGAAGTCTCGTGGCCCTCTGTCAGAATCCAGAGTTTCAAGAAGATCGGAGGGGGTCAAAATTTCGGCCAAAAACGACAGTGTTACCCCTTATGTTTTTTTTTCAGGTCAAAACTTTGACATCCGATATCTCGGCTCTGGAAGGGTCTAGAGCCTCCATTTTTGCGCGCTGGTCGAAGTCTCGTGGCCCTCTGTCAGAATCCAGAGTTTCAAGAAGATCGGAGGGGGTCAAAATTTCGGCCAAAAACGACAGTGTTACCCCTTATGTTTTTTTTTCAGGTCAAAAATTTGACATCCGATATCTCGGCTCTGGAAGGGTCTAGAGCCTCCATTTTTGCGCGCTGGTCGAAGTCTCGTGGCCCTCTGTCAGAATCCAGAGTTTCAAGAAGATCGGAGGGGGTCAAAATTTCGGCCAAAAACGACAGTGTTACCCCTTATGTTTTTTTTTTCAGGTCAAAACTTTGACATCCGATATCTCGGCTCTGGAAGGGTCTAGAGCCTCCATTTTTGCGCGCTGGTCGAAGTCTCGTGGCCCTCTGTCAGAATCCAGAGTTTCAAGAAGATCGGAGGGGGTCAAAATTTCGGCCAAAAACGACAGTGTTACCCCTTATGTTTTTTTTTCAGGTCAAAACTTTGACATCCGATATCTCGGCTCTGGAAGGGTCTAGAGCCTCCATTTTTGCGCACTGGTCGAAGTCTCGTGGCCCTCTGTCAGAATCCAGAGTTTCAAGAAGATCGGAGGGGGTCAAAATTTCGGCCAAAAACGACAGTGTTACCCCTTATGTTTTTTTTTCAGGTCAAAACTTTGACATCCAAAATCTCGGCTCTGGAAGGGTCTAGAGCCTCCATTTTTGCGCGCTGGTCGAAGTCTCGTGGCCCTCTGTCAGAATCCAGAGTTTCAAGAAGATCGGAGGGGGTCAAAATTTCGGCCAAAAACGACAGTGTTACCCCTTATGTTTTTTTTTCAGGTCAAAACTTTGACATCCGATATCTCGGCTCTGGAAGGGTCTAGAGCCTCCATTTTTGCGCGCTGGTCGAAGTCTCGTGGCCCTCTGTCAGAATCCAGAGTTTCAAGAAGATCGGAGGGGGTCAAAATTTTGGCCAAAAACGACAGTGTTACCCCTTATGTTTTTTTTTCAGGTCAAAACTTTGACATCCGATATCTCGGCTCTGGAAGGGTCTAGAGCCTCCATTTTTGCGCGCTGGTCGAAGTCTCGTGGCCCTCTGTCAGAATCCAGAGTTTCAAGAAGATCGGAGGGGGTCAAAATTTCGGCCAAAAACGACAGTGTTACCCCTTATGTTTTTTTTCAGGTCAAAACTTTGACATCCGATATCTCGGCTCTGGAAGGGTCTAGAGCCTCCATTTTTGCGCGCTGGTCGAAGTCTTGTGGCCCTCTGTCAGAATCCAGAGTTTCAAGAAGATCGGAGGGGGTCAAAATTTTGGCCAAAAACGACAGTGTTACCCCTTATGTTTTTTTTTCAGGTCAAAACTTTGACATCCGATATCTCGGCTCTGGAAGGGTCTAGAGCCTCCATTTTTGCGCGCTGGTCGAAGTCTTGTGGCCCTCTGTCAGAATCCAGAGTTTCAAGAAGATCGGAGGGGGTCAAAATTTCGGCCAAAACGACAGTGTTACCCCTTATGTTTTTTTTTTTCAGGTCAAAACTTTGACATCCGATATCTCGGCTCTGGAAGGGTCTAGAGCCTCCATTTTTGCGCGCTGGTCGAAGTCTCGTGGCCCTCTGTCAGAATCCAGAGTTTCAAGAAGATCGGAGGGGGTCAAAATTTCGGCCAAAAACGACAGTGTTACCCCTTATGTTTTTTTTTCAGGTCAAAACTTTGACATCCGATATCTCGGCTCTGGAAGGGTCTAGAGCCTCCATTTTTGCGCGCTGGTCGAAGTCTCGTGGCCCTCTGTCAGAATCCAGAGTTTCAAGAAGATCGGAGGGGGTCAACATTTCGGCCAAAAACGACAGTGTTACCCCTTATGTTTTTTTTTCAGGTCAAAACTTTGACATCAGATATCTCGGCTCTGGAAGGGTCTAAAGCCTCCATTTTTGCGCGCTGGTCGAAGTCTCGTGGCCCTCTGTCAGAATCCAGAGTTTCAAGAAGATCGGAGGGGGTCAAAATTTCGGCCAAAAACGACAGTTTTACCCCTTATGTTTTTTTTTTCAGGTCAAAACTTTGACATCCGATATCTCGGCTCTGGAAGGGTCTAGAGCCTCCATTTTTGCGCGCTGGTCAAAGTCTCGTGGCCCTCTGTCAGAATCCAGAGTTTCAAGAAGATCGGAGGGGGTCAAAATTTTGGCCAAAAACGACAGTGTTACCCCTTATGTTTTTTTTTCAGGTCAAAACTTTGACATCCGATATCTCGGCTCTGGAAGGGTCTAGAGCCTCCATTTTTGCGCGCTGGTCGAAGTCTCGTGGCCCTCTGTCAGAATCCAGAGTTTCAAGAAGATCGGAGGGGGTCAAAATTTCGGCCAAAAACGACAGTGTTAACCCTTATGTTTTTTTTTTCAGGTCAAAAATTTGACATCCGATATCTCGGCTCTGGAAGGGTCTAGAGCCTCCATTTTTGCGCGCTGGTCGAAGTCTCGTGGTCCTCTGTCAGAATCCAGAGTTTCAAGAAGATCGGAGGGGGTCAAAATTTCGGCCAAAAACGACAGTGTTACCCCTTATGTTTTTTTTTCAGGTCAAAACTTTGACATCCGATATCTCGGCTCTGGAAGGGTCTAGAGCCTCCATTTTTGCGCGCTGGTCGAAGTCTCGTGGCCCTCTGTCAGAATCCAGAGTTTCAAGAAGATCGGAGGGGGTCAAAATTTCGGCCAAAAACGACAGTGTTACCCCTTATGTTTTTTTTCAGGTCAAAACTTTGACATCCGATATCTTGGCTCTGGAAGGGTCTAGAGCCTCCATTTTTGCGCTCTGGTCGAAGTCTCGTGGCCCTCTGTCAGAATCCAGAGTTTCAAGAAGATCGGAGGGGGTCAAAATTTCGGCCAAAAACGACAGTGTTACCCCTTATGTTTTTTTTTCAGGTCAAAACTTTGACATCCAAAATCTCGGCTCTGGAAGGGTCTAGAGCCTCCATTTTTGCGCGCTGGTCGAAGTCTCGTGGCCCTCTGTCAGAATCCAGAGTTTCAAGAAGATCGGAGGGGGTCAAAATTTTGGCCAAAAACGACAGTGTTACCCCTTATGTTTTTTTTTCAGGTCAAAACTTTGACATCCGATATCTCGGCTCTGGAAGGGTCTAGAGCCTCCATTTTTGCGCGCTGGTCGAAGTCTCGTGGCCCTCTGTCAGAATCCAGAGTTTCAAGAAGATCGGAGGGGGTCAAAATTTCGGCCAAAAACGACAGTGTTACCCCTTATGTTTTTTTTTCAGGTCAAAACTTTGACATCCGATATCTCGGCTCTGGAAGGGTCTAGAGCCTCCATTTTTGCGCGCTGGTCAAAGTCTTGTGGCCCTCTGTCAGAATCCAGAGTTTCAAGAAGATCGGAGGGGGTCAAAATTTCGGCCAAAAACGACAGTGTTACCCCTTATGTTTTTTTTTCAGGTCAAAACTTTGACATCCGATATCTCGGCTCTGGAAGGGTCTAGAGCCTCCATTTTTGCGCGCTGGTCGAAGTCTCGTGGCCCTCTGTCAGAATCCAGAGTTTCAAGAAGATCGGAGGGGGTCAAAATTTCGGCCAAAAACGACAGTGTTACCCCTTATGTTTTTTTTTTTCAGGTCAAAACTTTGACATCCGATATCTCGGCTCTGGAAGGGTCTAGAGCCTCCATTTTTGCGCGCTGGTCGAAGTCTCGTGGCCCTCTGTCAGAATCCAGAGTTTCAAGAAGATCGGAGGGGGTCAAAATTTTGGCCAAAAACGACAGTGTTACCCCTTATGTTTTTTTTTCGGGTCAAAACTTTGACATCCGATATCTCGGCTGTGGAAGGGTCTAGAGCCTCCATTTTTGCGCGCTGGTCGAAGTCTCGTGGCCCTCTGTCAGAATCCAGAGTTTCAAGAAGATCGGAGGGGGTCAAAATTTCGGCCAAAAACGACAGTGTTACCCCTTATGTTTTTTTTTTCAGGTCAAAACTTTGACATCCAAAATCTCGGCTCTGGAAGGGTCTAGAGCCTCCATTTTTGCGCGCTGGTCGAAGTCTCGTGGCCCTCTGTCAGAATCCAGAGTTTCAAGAAGAACGGAGGGGGTCAAAATTTCGGCCAAAAACGACAGTGTTACCCCTTATGTTTTTTTTCAGGTCAAAACTTTGACATCCGATATCTCGGCTCTGGAAGGGTCTAGAGCCTCCATTTTTGCGCGCTGGTCGAAGTCTCGTGGCCCTCTGTCAGAATCCAGAGTTTCAAGAAGATCGGAGGGGGTCAAAATTTTGGCCAAAAACGACAGTGTTACCCCTTATGTTTTTTTTTCGGGTCAAAACTTTGACATCAGATATCTCGGCTCTGGAAGGGTCTAGAGCCTCCATTTTTGCGCGCTGGTCGAAGTCTCGTGGCCCTCTGTCAGAATCCAGAGTTTCAAGAAGATCGGAGGGGGTCAAAATTTTGGCCAAAAACGACAGTGTTACCCCTTATGTTTTTTTTTTCAGGTCAAAACTTTGACATCCGATATCTCGGCTCTGGAAGGGTCTAGAGCCTCCATTTTTGCGCGCTGGTCGAAGTCTCGTGGCCCTCTGTCAGAATCCAGAGTTTCAAGAAGATCGGAGGGGGTCAAAATTTCGGCCAAAAACGACAGTGTTACCCCTTATGTTTTTTTTTCAGGTCAAAACTTTGACATCCGATATCTCGGCTCTGGAAGGGTCTAGAGCCTCCATTTTTGCGCGCTGGTCAAAGTCTTGTGGCCCTCTGTCAGAATCCAGAGTTTCAAGAAGATCGGAGGGGGTCAAAATTTCGGCCAAAAACGACAGTGTTACCCCTTATGTTTTTTTTTCAGGTCAAAACTTTGACATCCGATATCTCGGCTCTGGAAGGGTCTAGAGCCTCCATTTTTGCGCGCTGGTCGAAGTCTCGTGGCCCTCTGTCAGAATCCAGAGTTTCAAGAAGATCGGAGGGGGTCAAAATTTCGGCCAAAAACGACAGTGTTACCCCTTATGTTTTTTTTTTCAGGTCAAAACTTTGACATCCGATATCTCGGCTCTGGAAGGGTCTAGAGCCTCCATTTTTGCGCGCTGGTCGAAGTCTCGTGGCCCTCTGTCAGAATCCAGAGTTTCAAGAAGATCGGAGGGGGTCAAAATTTTGGCCAAAAACGACAGTGTTACCCCTTATGTTTTTTTTTCGGGTCAAAACTTTGACATCCGATATCTCGGCTGTGGAAGGGTCTAGAGCCTCCATTTTTGCGCGCTGGTCGAAGTCTCGTGGCCCTCTGTCAGAATCCAGAGTTTCAAGAAGATCGGAGGGGGTCAAAATTTCGGCCAAAAACGACAGTGTTACCCCTTATGTTTTTTTTTTCAGGTCAAAACTTTGACATCCAAAATCTCGGCTCTGGAAGGGTCTAGAGCCTCCATTTTTGCGCGCTGGTCGAAGTCTCGTGGCCCTCTGTCAGAATCCAGAGTTTCAAGAAGAACGGAGGGGGTCAAAATTTCGGCCAAAAACGACAGTGTTACCCCTTATGTTTTTTTTCAGGTCAAAACTTTGACATCCGATATCTCGGCTCTGGAAGGGTCTAGAGCCTCCATTTTTGCGCGCTGGTCGAAGTCTCGTGGCCCTCTGTCAGAATCCAGAGTTTCAAGAAGATCGGAGGGGGTCAAAATTTTGGCCAAAAACGACAGTGTTACCCCTTATGTTTTTTTTTCAGGTCAAAACTTTGACATCCGATATCTCGGCTCTGGAAGGGTCTAGAGCCTCCATTTTTGCGCGCTGGTCGAAGTCTCGTGGCCCTCTGTCAGAATCCAGAGTTTCAAGAAGATCGGAGGGGGTCAAAATTTCGGCCAAAACGACAGTGTTACCCCTTATGTTTTTTTTTTTCAGGTCAAAACTTTGACATCCGATATCTCGGCTCTGGAAGGGTCTAGAGCCTCCATTTTTGCACGCTGGTCGAAGTCTCGTGGCCCTCTGTCAGAATCCAGAGTTTCAAGAAGATCGGAGGGGGTCAAAATTTCGGCCAAAAACGACAGTGTTACCCCTTATGTTTTTTTTTCAGGTCAAAACTTTGACATCCGATATCTCGGCTCTGGAAGGGTCTAGAGCCTCCATTTTTGCGCGCTGGTCGAAATCTCGTGGCCCTCTGTCAGAATCCAGAGTTTCAAGAAGATCGGAGGGGGTCAAAATTTCGGCCAAAAACGACAGTGTTACCCCTTATGTTTTTTTTTTTCAGGTCAAAACTTTGACATCCGATATCTCGGCTCTGGAAGGGTCTAGAGCCTCCATTTTTGCGCGCTGGTCGAAATCTCGTGGCCCTCTGTCAGAATCCAGAGTTTCAAGAAGATCGGAGGGGGTCAAAATTTCGGCCAAAAACGACAGTGTTACCCCTTATGTTTTTTTTTTTCAGGTCAAAACTTTGACATCCGATATCTCGGCTGTGGAAGGGTCTAGAGCCTCCATTTTTGCGCGCTGGTCGAAGTCTCGTGGCCCTCTGTCAGAATCCAGAGTTTCAAGAAGATCGGAGGGGGTCAAAATTTCGGCCAAAAACGACAGTGTTACCCCTTATGTTTTTTTTTTCAGGTCAAAACTTTGACATCCAAAATCTCGGCTCTGGAAGGGTCTAGAGCCTCCATTTTTGCGCGCTGGTCGAAGTCTCGTGGCCCTCTGTCAGAATCCAGAGTTTCAAGAAGAACGGAGGGGGTCAAAATTTCGGCCAAAAACGACAGTGTTACCCCTTATGTTTTTTTTCAGGTCAAAACTTTGACATCCGATATCTCGGCTCTGGAAGGGTCTAGAGCCTCCATTTTTGCGCGCTGGTCGAAGTCTCGTGGCCCTCTGTCAGAATCCAGAGTTTCAAGAAGATCGGAGGGGGTCAAAATTTTGGCCAAAAACGACAGTGTTACCCCTTATGTTTTTTTTTCAGGTCAAAACTTTGACATCCGATATCTCGGCTCTGGAAGGGTCTAGAGCCTCCATTTTTGCGCGCTGGTCGAAGTCTCGTGGCCCTCTGTCAGAATCCAGAGTTTCAAGAAGATCGGAGGGGGTCAAAATTTCGGCCAAAAACGACAGTGTTACCCCTTATGTTTTTTTTTCAGGTCAAAACTTTGACATCCGATATCTCGGCTCTGGAAGGGTCTAGAGCCTCCATTTTTGCGCGCTGGTCGAAATCTCGTGGCCCTCTGTCAGAATCCAGAGTTTCAAGAAGATCGGAGGGGGTCAAAATTTCGGCCAAAAACGACAGTGTTACCCCTTATGTTTTTTTTTTTCAGGTCAAAACTTTGACATCCGATATCTCGGCTCTGGAAGGGTCTAGAGCCTCCATTTTTGCGCGCTGGTCGAAGTCTCGTGGCCCTCTGTCAGAATCCAGAGTTTCAAGAAGATCGGAGGGGGTCAAAATTTTGGCCAAAAACGACAGTGTTACCCCTTATGTTTTTTTTTTCGGGTCAAAACTTTGACATCCAAAATCTCGGCTCTGGAAGGGTCTAGAGCCTCCATTTTTGCGCGCTGGTCGAAGTCTCGTGGCCCTCTGTCAGAATCCAGAGTTTCAAGAAGAACGGAGGGGGTCAAAATTTCGGCCAAAAACGACAGTGTTACCCCTTATGTTTTTTTTTCAGGTCAAAACTTTGACATCCGATATCTCGGCTCTGGAAGGGTCTAGAGCCTCCATTTTTGCGCGCTGGTCGAAGTCTCGTGGCCCTCTGTCAGAATCCAGAGTTTCAAGAAGATCGGAGGGGGTCAAAATTTTGGCCAAAAACGACAGTGTTACCCCTTATGTTTTTTTTTCAGGTCAAAACTTTGACATCCAAAATCTCGGCTCTGGAAGGGTCTAGAGCCTCCATTTTTGCGCGCTGGTCGAAGTCTCGTGGCCCTCTGTCAGAATCCAGAGTTTCAAGAAGATCGGAGGGGGTCAAAATTTTGGCCAAAAACGACAGTGTTACCCCTTATGTTTTTTTTTCAGGTCAAAACTTTGACATCTGATATCTCGGCTCTGGAAGGGTCTAGAGCCTCCATTTTTGCGCGCTGGTCGAAGTCTCGTGGCCCTCTGTCAGAATCCAGAGTTTCAAGAAGATCGGAGGGGGTCAAAATTTCGGCCAAAAACGACAGTGTTACCCCTTATGTTTTTTTTTCAGGTCAAAACTTTGACATCCGATATCTCGGCTCTGGAAGGGTCTAGAGCCTCCATTTTTGCGCGCTGGTCAAAGTCTTGTGGCCCTCTGTCAGAATCCAGAGTTTCAAGAAGATCGGAGGGGGTCAAAATTTCGGCCAAAAACGACAGTGTTACCCCTTATGTTTTTTTTTCAAGTCAAAACTTTGACATCCGATATCTCGGCTGTGGAAGGGTCTAGAGCCTCCATTTTTGCGCGCTGGTCGAAGTCTCGTGGCCCTCTGTCAGAATCCAGAGTTTCAAGAAGATCGGAGGGGGTCAAAATTTCGGCCAAAAACGACAGTGTTACCCCTTATGTTTTTTTTTTCAGGTCAAAACTTTGACATCCGATATCTCGGCTCTGGAAGGGTCTAGAGCCTCCATTTTTGCGCGCTGGTCGAAGTCTCGTGGCCCTCTGTCAGAATCCAGAGTTTCAAGAAGATCGGAGGGGGTCAAAATTTTGGCCAAAAACGACAGTGTTACCCCTTATGTTTTTTTTTCGGGTCAAAACTTTGACATCCGATATCTCGGCTGTGGAAGGGTCTAGAGCCTCCATTTTTGCGCGCTGGTCGAAGTCTCGTGGCCCTCTGTCAGAATCCAGAGTTTCAAGAAGATCGGAGGGGGTCAAAATTTCGGCCAAAAACGACAGTGTTACCCCTTATGTTTTTTTTTTCAGGTCAAAACTTTGACATCCGATATCTCGGCTCTGGAAGGGTCTAGAGCCTCCATTTTTGCGCGCTGGTCGAAGTCTCGTGGCCCTCTGTCAGAATCCAGAGTTTCAAGAAGATCGGAGGGGGTCAAAATTTCAGCCAAAAACGACAGTGTTACCCCTTATGTTTTTTTTTTTCAGGTCAAAACTTTGACATCCGATATCTCGGCTCTGGAAGGGTCTAGAGCCTCCATTTTTGCGCGCTGGTCGAAGTCTCGTGGCCCTCTGTCAGAATCCAGAGTTTCAAGAAGATCGGAGGGGGTCAAAATTTTGGCCAAAAACGACAGTGTTACCCCTTATGTTTTTTTTTCGGGTCAAAACTTTGACATCCGATATCTCGGCTGTGGAAGGGTCTAGAGCCTCCATTTTTGCGCGCTGGTCGAAGTCTCGTGGCCCTCTGTCAGAATCCAGAGTTTCAAGAAGATCGGAGGGGGTCAAAATTTCGGCCAAAAACGACAGTGTTACCCCTTATGTTTTTTTTTTCAGGTCAAAACTTTGACATCCAAAATCTCGGCTCTGGAAGGGTCTAGAGCCTCCATTTTTGCGCGCTGGTCGAAGTCTCGTGGCCCTCTGTCAGAATCCAGAGTTTCAAGAAGAACGGAGGGGGTCAAAATTTCGGCCAAAAACGACAGTGTTACCCCTTATGTTTTTTTTCAGGTCAAAACTTTGACATCCGATATCTCGGCTCTGGAAGGGTCTAGAGCCTCCATTTTTGCGCGCTGGTCGAAGTCTCGTGGCCCTCTGTCAGAATCCAGAGTTTCAAGAAGATCGGAGGGGGTCAAAATTTTGGCCAAAAACGACAGTGTTACCCCTTATGTTTTTTTTTCAGGTCAAAACTTTGACATCCGATATCTCGGCTCTGGAAGGGTCTAGAGCCTCCATTTTTGCGCGCTGGTCGAAGTCTCGTGGCCCTCTGTCAGAATCCAGAGTTTCAAGAAGATCGGAGGGGGTCAAAATTTCGGCCAAAAACGACAGTGTTACCCCTTATGTTTTTTTTTCAGGTCAAAACTTTGACATCCAAAATCTCGGCTCTGGAAGGGTCTAGAGCCTCCATTTTTGCGCGCTGGTCGAAGTCTCGTGGCCCTCTGTCAGAATCCAGAGTTTCAAGAAGATCGGAGGGGGTCAAAATTTTGGCCAAAAACGACAGTGTTACCCCTTATGTTTTTTTTTTCAGGTCAAAACTTTGACATCCGATATCTCGGCTCTGGAAGGGTCTAGAGCCTCCATTTTTGCGCGCTGGTCGAAGTCTCGTGGCCCTCTGTCAGAATCCAGAGTTTCAAGAAGATCGGAGGGGGTCAAAATTTCGGCCAAAAACGACAGTGTTACCCCTTATGTTTTTTTTTCAGGTCAAAACTTTGACATCCGATATCTCGGCTCTGGAAGGGTCTAGAGCCTCCATTTTTGCGCGCTGGTCAAAGTCTTGTGGCCCTCTGTCAGAATCCAGAGTTTCAAGAAGATCGGAGGGGGTCAAAATTTCGGCCAAAAACGACAGTGTTACCCCTTATGTTTTTTTTTCAGGTCAAAACTTTGACATCCGATATCTCGGCTCTGGAAGGGTCTAGAGCCTCCATTTTTGCGCGCTGGTCGAAGTCTCGTGGCCCTCTGTCAGAATCCAGAGTTTCAAGAAGATCGGAGGGGGTCAAAATTTCGGCCAAAAACGACAGTGTTACCCCTTATGTTTTTTTTTTCAGGTCAAAACTTTGACATCCGATATCTCGGCTCTGGAAGGGTCTAGAGCCTCCATTTTTGCGCGCTGGTCGAAGTCTCGTGGCCCTCTGTCAGAATCCAGAGTTTCAAGAAGATCGGAGGGGGTCAAAATTTTGGCCAAAAACGACAGTGTTACCCCTTATGTTTTTTTTTCGGGTCAAAACTTTGACATCCGATATCTCGGCTGTGGAAGGGTCTAGAGCCTCCATTTTTGCGCGCTGGTCGAAGTCTCGTGGCCCTCTGTCAGAATCCAGAGTTTCAAGAAGATCGGAGGGGGTCAAAATTTCGGCCAAAAACGACAGTGTTACCCCTTATGTTTTTTTTTTCAGGTCAAAACTTTGACATCCAAAATCTCGGCTCTGGAAGGGTCTAGAGCCTCCATTTTTGCGCGCTGGTCGAAGTCTCGTGGCCCTCTGTCAGAATCCAGAGTTTCAAGAAGAACGGAGGGGGTCAAAATTTCGGCCAAAAACGACAGTGTTACCCCTTATGTTTTTTTTCAGGTCAAAACTTTGACATCCGATATCTCGGCTCTGGAAGGGTCTAGAGCCTCCATTTTTGCGCGCTGGTCGAAGTCTCGTGGCCCTCTGTCAGAATCCAGAGTTTCAAGAAGATCGGAGGGGGTCAAAATTTTGGCCAAAAACGACAGTGTTACCCCTTATGTTTTTTTTTCAGGTCAAAACTTTGACATCCGATATCTCGGCTCTGGAAGGGTCTAGAGCCTCCATTTTTGCGCGCTGGTCGAAGTCTCGTGGCCCTCTGTCAGAATCCAGAGTTTCAAGAAGATCGGAGGGGGTCAAAATTTCGGCCAAAACGACAGTGTTACCCCTTATGTTTTTTTTCTTTCAGGTCAAAACTTTGACATCCGATATCTCGGCTCTGGAAGGGTCTAGAGCCTCCATTTTTGCACGCTGGTCGAAGTCTCGTGGCCCTCTGTCAGAATCCAGAGTTTCAAGAAGATCGGAGGGGGTCAAAATTTCGGCCAAAAACGACAGTGTTACCCCTTATGTTTTTTTTTCAGGTCAAAACTTTGACATCCGATATCTCGGCTCTGGAAGGGTCTAGAGCCTCCATTTTTGCGCGCTGGTCGAAATCTCGTGGCCCTCTGTCAGAATCCAGAGTTTCAAGAAGATCGGAGGGGGTCAAAATTTCGGCCAAAAACGACAGTGTTACCCCTTATGTTTTTTTTTTTCAGGTCAAAACTTTGACATCCGATATCTCGGCTCTGGAAGGGTCTAGAGCCTCCATTTTTGCGCGCTGGTCGAAATCTCGTGGCCCTCTGTCAGAATCCAGAGTTTCAAGAAGATCGGAGGGGGTCAAAATTTCGGCCAAAAACGACAGTGTTACCCCTTATGTTTTTTTTTTCAGGTCAAAACTTTGACATCCGATATCTCGGCTGTGGAAGGGTCTAGAGCCTCCATTTTTGCGCGCTGGTCGAAGTCTCGTGGCCCTCTGTCAGAATCCAGAGTTTCAAGAAGATCGGAGGGGGTCAAAATTTCGGCCAAAAACGACAGTGTTACCCCTTATGTTTTTTTTTTTCAGGTCAAAACTTTGACATCCAAAATCTCGGCTCTGGAAGGGTCTAGAGCCTCCATTTTTGCGCGCTGGTCGAAGTCTCGTGGCCCTCTGTCAGAATCCAGAGTTTCAAGAAGAACGGAGGGGGTCAAAATTTCGGCCAAAAACGACAGTGTTACCCCTTATGTTTTTTTTCAGGTCAAAACTTTGACATCCGATATCTCGGCTCTGGAAGGGTCTAGAGCCTCCATTTTTGCGCGCTGGTCGAAGTCTCGTGGCCCTCTGTCAGAATCCAGAGTTTCAAGAAGATCGGAGGGGGTCAAAATTTTGGCCAAAAACGACAGTGTTACCCCTTATGTTTTTTTTTCAGGTCAAAACTTTGACATCCGATATCTCGGCTCTGGAAGGGTCTAGAGCCTCCATTTTTGCGCGCTGGTCGAAGTCTCGTGGCCCTCTGTCAGAATCCAGAGTTTCAAGAAGATCGGAGGGGGTCAAAATTTCGGCCAAAAACGACAGTGTTACCCCTTATGTTTTTTTTTCAGGTCAAAACTTTGACATCCGATATCTCGGCTCTGGAAGGGTCTAGAGCCTCCATTTTTGCGCGCTGGTCGAAATCTCGTGGCCCTCTGTCAGAATCCAGAGTTTCAAGAAGATCGGAGGGGGTCAAAATTTCGGCCAAAAACGACAGTGTTACCCCTTATGTTTTTTTTTTTTCAGGTCAAAACTTTGACATCCGATATCTCGGCTCTGGAAGGGTCTAGAGCCTCCATTTTTGCGCGCTGGTCGAAGTCTCGTGGCCCTCTGTCAGAATCCAGAGTTTCAAGAAGATCGGAGGGGGTCAAAATTTTGGCCAAAAACGACAGTGTTACCCCTTATGTTTTTTTTTCGGGTCAAAACTTTGACATCCGATATCTCGGCTGTGGAAGGGTCTAGAGCCTCCATTTTTGCGCGCTGGTCGAAGTCTCGTGGCCCTCTGTCAGAATCCAGAGTTTCAAGAAGATCGGAGGGGGTCAAAATTTCGGCCAAAAACGACAGTGTTACCCCTTATGTTTTTTTTTTCAGGTCAAAACTTTGACATCCAAAATCTCGGCTCTGGAAGGGTCTAGAGCCTCCATTTTTGCGCGCTGGTCGAAGTCTCGTGGCCCTCTGTCAGAATCCAGAGTTTCAAGAAGAACGGAGGGGGTCAAAATTTCGGCCAAAAACGACAGTGTTACCCCTTATGTTTTTTTTCAGGTCAAAACTTTGACATCCGATATCTCGGCTCTGGAAGGGTCTAGAGCCTCCATTTTTGCGCGCTGGTCGAAGTCTCGTGGCCCTCTGTCAGAATCCAGAGTTTCAAGAAGATCGGAGGGGGTCAAAATTTTGGCCAAAAACGACAGTGTTACCCCTTATGTTTTTTTTTCAGGTCAAAACTTTGACATCCGATATCTCGGCTCTGGAAGGGTCTAGAGCCTCCATTTTTGCGCGCTGGTCGAAGTCTCGTGGCCCTCTGTCAGAATCCAGAGTTTCAAGAAGATCGGAGGGGGTCAAAATTTCGGCCAAAAACGACAGTGTTACCCCTTATGTTTTTTTTTCAGGTCAAAACTTTGACATCCAAAATCTCGGCTCTGGAAGGGTCTAGAGCCTCCATTTTTGCGCGCTGGTCGAAGTCTCGTGGCCCTCTGTCAGAATCCAGAGTTTCAAGAAGATCGGAGGGGGTCAAAATTTTGGCCAAAAACGACAGTGTTACCCCTTATGTTTTTTTTTCAGGTCAAAACTTTGACATCCGATATCTCGGCTCTGGAAGGGTCTAGAGCCTCCATTTTTGCGCGCTGGTCGAAGTCTCGTGGCCCTCTGTCAGAATCCAGAGTTTCAAGAAGATCGGAGGGGGTCAAAATTTCGGCCAAAAACGACAGTGTTACCCCTTATGTTTTTTTTTCAGGTCAAAACTTTGACATCCGATATCTCGGCTCTGGAAGGGTCTAGAGCCTCCATTTTTGCGCGCTGGTCAAAGTCTTGTGGCCCTCTGTCAGAATCCAGAGTTTCAAGAAGATCGGAGGGGGTCAAAATTTCGGCCAAAAACGACAGTGTTACCCCTTATGTTTTTTTTTCAGGTCAAAACTTTGACATCCGATATCTCGGCTCTGGAAGGGTCTAGAGCCTCCATTTTTGCGCGCTGGTCGAAGTCTCGTGGCCCTCTGTCAGAATCCAGAGTTTCAAGAAGATCGGAGGGGGTCAAAATTTCGGCCTAAAACGACAGTGTTACCCCTTATGTTTTTTTTTTCAGGTCAAAACTTTGACATCCGATATCTCGGCTCTGGAAGGGTCTAGAGCCTCCATTTTTGCGCGCTGGTCGAAGTCTCGTGGCCCTCTGTCAGAATCCAGAGTTTCAAGAAGATCGGAGGGGGTAAAAATTTTGGCCAAAAACGACAGTGTTACCCCTTATGTTTTTTTTTCGGGTCAAAACTTTGACATCCGATATCTCGGCTGTGGAAGGGTCTAGAGCCTCCATTTTTGCGCGCTGGTCGAAGTCTCGTGGCCCTCTGTCAGAATCCAGAGTTTCAAGAAGATCGGAGGGGGTCAAAATTTCGGCCAAAAACGACAGTGTTACCCCTTATGTTTTTTTTTTCAGGTCAAAACTTTGACATCCAAAATCTCGGCTCTGGAAGGGTCTAGAGCCTCCATTTTTGCGCGCTGGTCGAAGTCTCGTGGCCCTCTGTCAGAATCCAGAGTTTCAAGAAGAACGGAGGGGGTCAAAATTTCGGCCAAAAACGACAGTGTTACCCCTTATGTTTTTTTTCAGGTCAAAACTTTGACATCCGATATCTCGGCTCTGGAAGGGTCTAGAGCCTCCATTTTTGCGCGCTGGTCGAAGTCTCGTGGCCCTCTGTCAGAATCCAGAGTTTCAAGAAGATCGGAGGGGGTCAAAATTTTGGCCAAAAACGACAGTGTTACCCCTTATGTTTTTTTTTCAGGTCAAAACTTTGACATCCGATATCTCGGCTCTGGAAGGGTCTAGAGCCTCCATTTTTGCGCGCTGGTCGAAGTCTCGTGGCCCTCTGTCAGAATCCAGAGTTTCAAGAAGATCGGAGGGGGTCAAAATTTCGGCCAAAACGACAGTGTTACCCCTTATGTTTTTTTTTTTCAGGTCAAAACTTTGACATCCGATATCTCGGCTCTGGAAGGGTCTAGAGCCTCCATTTTTGCACGCTGGTCGAAGTCTCGTGGCCCTCTGTCAGAATCCAGAGTTTCAAGAAGATCGGAGGGGGTCAAAATTTCGGCCAAAAACGACAGTGTTACCCCTTATGTTTTTTTTTCAGGTCAAAACTTTGACATCCGATATCTCGGCTCTGGAAGGGTCTAGAGCCTCCATTTTTGCGCGCTGGTCGAAATCTCGTGGCCCTCTGTCAGAATCCAGAGTTTCAAGAAGATTGGAGGGGGTCAAAATTTCGGCCAAAAACGACAGTGTTACCCCTTATGTTTTTTTTTTCGGGTCAAAACTTTGACATCCGATATCTTGGCTCTGGAAGGGTCTAGAGCCTCCATTTTTGCGCGCTGGTCGAAGTCTCGTGGCCCTCTGTCAGAATCCAGAGTTTCAAGAAGATCGGAGGGGGTCAAAATTTCGGCCAAAAACGACAGTGTTACCCCTTATGTTTTTTTTTTCGGGTCAAAACTTTGACATCCGATATCTCGGCTCTGGAAGGGTCTAGAGCCTCCATTTTTGCGCGCTGGTCGAAGTCTCGTGGCCCTCTGTCAGAATCCAGAGTTTCAAGAAGATCGGAGGGGGTCAACATTTCGGCCAAAAATGACAGTGTTACCCCTTATGTTTTTTTTTCAGGTCAAAACTTTGACATCAGATATCTCGGCTCTGGAAGGGTCTAGAGCCTCCATTTTTGCGCGCTGGTCGAAGTCTCGTGGCCCTCTGTCAGAATCCAGAGTTTCAAGAAGATCGGAGGGGGTCAAAATTTCGGCCAAAAACGACAGTGTTACCCCTTATGTTTTTTTTTTTCATGTCAAAACTTTGACATCCGATATCTCGGCTCTGGAAGGGTCTAGAGCCTCCATTTTTGCGCGCTGGTCAAAGTCTCGTGGCCCTCTGTCAGAACCCAGAGTTTCAAGAAGATCGGAGGGGGTCAAAATTTTGGCCAAAAACGACAGTGTTACCCCTTATGTTTTTTTTTTCAGGTCAAAACTTTGACATCCGATATCTCGGCTCTGGAAGGGTCTAGAGCCTCCATTTTTGCGCGCTGGTCGAAGTCTCGTGGCCCTCTGTCAGAATCCAGAGTTTCAAGAAGATCGGAGGGGGTCAAAATTTCGGCCAAAAACGACAGTGTTACCCCTTATGTTTTTTTTTCGGGTCAAAACTTTGACATCCGATATCTCGGCTCTGGAAGGGTCTAGAGCCTCCATTTTTGCGCGCTGGTCGAAGTCTCGTGGCCCTCTGTCAGAATCCAGAGTTTCAAGAAGATCGGAGGGGGTCAAAATTTCGGCCAAAAACGACAGTGTTACCCCTTATGTTTTTTTTTTTCGGGTCAAAACTTTGACATCCGATATCTCGGCTCTGGAAGGGTCTAGAGCCTCCATTTTTGCGCGCTGGTCAAAGTCTCGTGGCCCTCTGTCAGAACCCAGAGTTTCAAGAAGATCGGAGGGGGTCAAAATTTTGGCCAAAAACGACAGTGTTACCCCTTATGTTTTTTTTTCAGGTCAAAACTTTGACATCCGATATCTCGGCTCTGGAAGGGTCTAGAGCCTCCATTTTTGCGCGCTGGTCGAAGTCTCGTGGCCCTCTGTCAGAATCCAGAGTTTCAAGAAGATCGGAGGGGGTCAAAATTTCGGCCAAAAACGACAGTGTTACCCCTTATGTTTTTTTTTCGGGTCAAAACTTTGACATCCGATATCTCGGCTCTGGAAGGGTCTAGAGCCTCCATTTTTGCGCGCTGGTCGAAGTCTCGTGGCCCTCTGTCAGAATCCAGAGTTTCAAGAAGATCGGAGGGGGTCAAAATTTCGGCCAAAAACGACAGTGTTACCCCTTATGTTTTTTTTTTCGGGTCAAAACTTTGACATCCGATATCTCGGCTCTGGAAGGGTCTAGAGCCTCCATTTTTGCGCGCTGGTCAAAGTCTCGTGGCCCTCTGTCAGAATCCAGAGTTTCAAGAAGATCGGAGGGGGTCAAAATTTCGGCCAAAAACGACAGTGTTACCCCTTATGTTTTTTTTTTCAGGTCAAAACTTTGATATCAGATATCTCGGCTCTGGAAGGGTCTAGAGCCTCCATTTTTGCGCGCTGGTCGAAGTCTCGTGGCCCTCTGTCAGAATCCAGAGTTTCAAGAAGATCGGAGGGGGTCAAAATTTTGGCCAAAAACGACAGTGTTACCCCTTATGTTTTTTTTTTCAGGTCAAAACTTTGACATCCGATATCTTGGCTCTGGAAGGGTCTAGAGCCTCCATTTTTGCGCGCTGGTCGAAGTCTCGTGGCCCTCTGTCAGAATCCAGAGTTTCAAGAAGATCGGAGGGGGTCAAAATTTCGGCCAAAAACGACAGTGTTACCCCTTATGTTTTTTTTTTCAGGTCAAAACTTTGACATCCGATATCTCGGCTCTGGAAGGGTCTAGAGCCTCCATTTTTGCGCGCTGGTCGAAGTCTCGTGGCCCTCTGTCAGAATCCAGAGTTTCAAGAAGATCGGAGGGGGTCAAAATTTCGGCCAAAAACGACAGTGTTACCCCTTATGTTTTTTTTCAGGTCAAAACTTTGACATCAGATAACTCGGCTCTGGAAGGGTCTAGAGCCTCCATTTTTGCGCGCTGGTCAAAGTCTTGTGGCCCTCTGTCAGAATCCAGAGTTTCAAGAAGATCGGAGGGGGTCAAAATTTCGGCCAAAAACGACAGTGTTACCCCTTATGTTTTTTTTTCAGGTCAAAACTTTGACATCCGATATCTCGGCTCTGGAAGGGTCTAGAGCCTCCATTTTTGCGCGCTGGTCAAAGTCTCGTGGCCCTCTGTCAGAATCCAGAGTTTCAAGAAGATCGGAGGGGGTCAAAATTTCGGCCAAAAACGATAGTGTTACCCCTTATGTTTTTTTTTCAGGTCAAAACTTTGACATCCGATATCTCGGCTCTGGAAGGGTCTAGAGCCTCCATTTTTGCACGCTGGTCAAAGTCTCGTGGCCCTCTGTCAGAATCCAGAGTTTCAAGAAGATCGGAGGGGGTCAAAATTTTGGCCAAAAACGACAGTGTTACCCCTTATGGTTTTTTTTTCAGGTCAAAACTTTGATATCAGATATCTCGGCTCTGGAAGGGTCTAGAGCCTCCATTTTTGCGCGCTGGTCGAAGTCTCGTGGCCCTCTGTCAGAACCCAGAGTTTCAAGAAGATCGGAGGGGGTCAAAATTTCGGCCAAAAACGACAGTGTTACCCCTTATGTTTTTTTTTCAGGTCAAAACTTTGACATCCGATATCTCGGCTCTGGAAGGGTCTAGAGCCTCCATTTTTGCGCGCTGGTCAAAGTCTCGTGGCCCTCTGTCAGAATCCAGAGTTTCAAGAAGATCGGAGGGGGTCAAAATTTTGGCCAAAAACGACAGTGTTACCCCTTATGTTTTTTTTTTCAGGTCAAAACTTTGACATCCGATATCTCGGCTCTGGAAGGGTCTAGAGCCTCCATTTTTGCGCTCTGGTCGAAGTCTCGTGGCCCTCTGTCAGAATCCAGAGTTTCAAGAAGATCGGAGGGGGTCAAAATTTCGGCCAAAAACGACAGTGTTACCCCTTATGTTTTTTTTTCAGGTCAAAACTTTGACATCCGATATCTCGGCTCTGGAAGGGTCTAGAGCCTCCATTTTTGCGCGCTGGTCGAAGTCTCGTGGCCCTCTGTCAGAATCCAGAGTTTCAAGAAGATCGGAGGGGGTCAAAATTTCGGCCAAAAACGACAGTGTTACCCCTTATGTTTTTTTTTCAGGTCAAAACTTTGACATCCGATATCTCGGCTCTGGAAGGGTCTAGAGCCTCCATTTTTGCGCGCTGGTCAAAGTCTCGTGGCCCTCTGTCAGAATCCAGAGTTTCAAGAAGATCGGAGGGGGTCAAAATTTCGGCCAAAAACGACAGTGTTACCCCTTATGTTTTTTTTTCAGGTCAAAACTTTGACATCCGATATCTCGGCTCTGGAAGGGTCTAGAGCCTCCATTTTTGCGCGCTGGTCGAAGTCTTGTGGCCCTCTGTCAGAATCCAGAGTTTCAAGAAGATCGGAGGGGGTCAAAATTTCGGCCAAAAACGACAGTGTTACCCCTTATGTTTTTTTTTTCAGGTCAAAACTTTGACATCCGATATCTCGGCTCTGGAAGGGTCTAGAGCCTCCATTTTTGCGCGCTGGTCGAAGTCTCGTGGCCCTCTGTCAGAATCCAGAGTTTCAAGAAGATCGGAGGGGGTCAAAATTTTGGCCAAAAACGACAGTGTTACCCCTTATGTTTTTTTTTCAGGTCAAAACTTTGACATCCGATATCTCGGCTCTGGAAGGGTCTAGAGCCTCCATTTTTGCGCGCTGGTCGAAGTCTCGTGGCCCTCTGTCAGAATCCAGAGTTTCAAGAAGATCGGAGGGGGTCAAAATTTTGGCCAAAAACGACAGTGTTACCCCTTATGTTTTTTTTTCAGGTCAAAACTTTGACATCCAAAATCTCGGCTCTGGAAGTGTCTAGAGCCTCCATTTTTGCGCGCTGGTCGAAGTCTCGTGGCCCTCTGTCAGAATCCAGAGTTTCAAGAAGAACGGAGGGGGTCACAATTTCGGCCAAAAACGACAGTGTTACCCCTTATGGTTTTTTTCAGGTCAAAACTTTGACATCCGATATCTCGGCTCTGGAAGGGTCTAGAGCCTCCATTTTTGCGCGCTGGTCGAAGTCTCGTGGCCCTCTGTCAGAATCCAGAGTTTCAAGAAGATCGGAGGGGGTCAAAATTTCGGCCAAAAACGACAGTGTTACCCCTTATGTTTTTTTTTCAGGTCAAAACTTTGACATCCGATATCTCGGCTCTGGAAGGGTCTAGAGCCTCCATTTTTGCGCGCTGGTCGAAGTCTCGTGGCCCTCTGTCAGAATCCAGAGTTTCAAGAAGATTGGAGGGGGTAAAAATTTCGGCCAGAAACGACAGTGTTACCCCTTATGTTTTTTTTTTCGGGTCAAAACTTTGACATCCGATATCTCGGCTCTGGAAGGGTCTAGAGCCTCCATTTTTGCGTGCTGGTCGAAGTCTCGTGGCCCTCTGTCAGAATCCAGAGTTTCAAGAAGATCGGAGGGGGTCAATATTTCGGCCAAAAACGACAGTGTTACCCCTTATGTTTTTTTTTTCAGGTCAAAACTTTGACATCCGATATCTCGGCTCTGGAAGGGTCTAGAGCCTCCATTTTTGCACGCTGGTCAAAGTCCCGTGGCCCTCTGTCAGAATCCAGAGTTTCAAGAAGATCGGAGGGGGTCAAAATTTCGGCCAAAAACGACAGTGTTACCCCTTATGTTTTTTTTTCAGGTCAAAACTTTGACATCCGATATCTCGGCTCTGGAAGGGTCTAGAGCCTCCATTTTTGCGCTCTGGTCGAAGTCTCGTGGCCCTCTGTCAGAATCCAGAGTTTCAAGAAGATCGGAGGGGGTCAATATTTCGGCCAAAAACGACAGTGTTACCCCTTATGTTTTTTTTTCGGGTCAAAACTTTGACATCCGATATCTCGGCTCTGGAAGGGTCTAGAGCCTCCATTTTTGCGCGCTGGTCGAAGTCTCGTGGCCCTCTGTCAGAATCCAGAGTTTCAAGAAGATCGGAGGGGGTCAAAATTTCGGCCAAAAATGACAGTGTTACCCCTTATGTTTTTTTTTCAGGTCAAAACTTTGACATCCAAAATCTCGGCTCTGGAAGTGTCTAGAGCCTCCATTTTTGCGCGCTGGTCGAAGTCTCGTGGCCCTCTGTCAGAATCCAGAGTTTCAAGAAGAACGGAGGGGGTCACAATTTCGGCCAAAAACGACAGTGTTACCCCTTATGGTTTTTTTCAGGTCAAAACTTTGACATCCGATATCTCGGCTCTGGAAGGGTCTAGAGCCTCCATTTTTGCGCGCTGGTCGAAGTCTCGTGGCCCTCTGTCAGAATCCAGAGTTTCAAGAAGATCGGAGGGGGTCAAAATTTCGGCCAAAAACGACAGTGTTACCCCTTATGTTTTTTTTTCAGGTCAAAACTTTGACATCCGATATCTCGGCTCTGGAAGGGTCTAGAGCCTCCATTTTTGCGCGCTGGTCGAAGTCTCGTGGCCCTCTGTCAGAATCCAGAGTTTCAAGAAGATTGGAGGGGGTAAAAATTTCGGCCAGAAACGACAGTGTTACCCCTTATGTTTTTTTTTTCGGGTCAAAACTTTGACATCCGATATCTCGGCTCTGGAAGGGTCTAGAGCCTCCATTTTTGCGTGCTGGTCGAAGTCTCGTGGCCCTCTGTCAGAATCCAGAGTTTCAAGAAGATCGGAGGGGGTCAATATTTCGGCCAAAAACGACAGTGTTACCCCTTATGTTTTTTTTTTCAGGTCAAAACTTTGACATCCGATATCTCGGCTCTGGAAGGGTCTAGAGCCTCCATTTTTGCACGCTGGTCAAAGTCCCGTGGCCCTCTGTCAGAATCCAGAGTTTCAAGAAGATCGGAGGGGGTCAAAATTTCGGCCAAAAACGACAGTGTTACCCCTTATGTTTTTTTTTCAGGTCAAAACTTTGACATCCGATATCTCGGCTCTGGAAGGGTCTAGAGCCTCCATTTTTGCGCTCTGGTCGAAGTCTCGTGGCCCTCTGTCAGAATCCAGAGTTTCAAGAAGATCGGAGGGGGTCAAAATTTCGGCCAAAAAAGACAGTGTTACCCCGTATGTTTTTTTTTTCAGGTCAAAACTTTGACATCAGATATCTCGGCTCTGGAAGGGTCTAGAGCCTCCATTTTTGCGCGCTGGTCGAAGTCTCGTGGCCCTCTGTCAGAATCCAGAGTTTCAAGAAGATCGGAGGGGGTCAACATTTCGGCCAAAAATGACAGTGTTACCCCTTATGTTTTTTTTTTCAGGTCAAAACTTTGACATCCAAAATCTCGGCTCTGGAAGGGTCTAGAGCCTCCATTTTTGCGCGCTGGTCGAAGTCTCGTGGCCCTCTGTCAGAATCCAGAGTTTCAAGAAGATCGGAGGGGGTCAAAATTTCGGCCAAAAACGACAGTGTTACCCCTTATGTTTTTTTTTCGGGTCAAAACTTTGACATCCGATATCTCGGCTCTGGAAGGGTCTGGAGCCTCCATTTTTGCGCGCTGGTCGAAGTCTCGTGGCCCTCTGTCAGAATCCAGAGTTTCAAGAAGATCGGAGGGGGTCAACATTTCGGCCAAAAATGACAGTGTTACCCCTTATGTTTTTTTTTCAGGTCAAAACTTTGACATCAGATATCTCGGCTCTGGAAGGGTCTAGAGCCTCCATTTTTGCGCGCTGGTCGAAGTCTCGTGGCCCTCTGTCAGAATCCAGAGTTTCAAGAAGATCGGAGGGGGTCAAAATTTCGGCCAAAAACGACAGTGTTACCCCTTATGTTTTTTTTTTTCATGTCAAAACTTTGACATCCGATATCTCGGCTCTGGAAGGGTCTAGAGCCTCCATTTTTGCGCGCTGGTCAAAGTCTCGTGGCCCTCTGTCAGAACCCAGAGTTTCAAGAAGATCGGAGGGGGTCAAAATTTTGGCCAAAAACGACAGTGTTACCCCTTATGTTTTTTTTTTCAGGTCAAAACTTTGACATCCGATATCTCGGCTCTGGAAGGGTCTAGAGCCTCCATTTTTGCGCGCTGGTCGAAGTCTCATGGCCCTCTGTCAGAATCCAGAGTTTCAAGAAGATCGGAGGGGGTCAAAATTTCGGCCAAAAACGACAGTGTTACCCCTTATGTTTTTTTTTCAGGTCAAAACTTTGACATCCGATATCTCGGCTCTGGAAGGGTCTAGAGCCTCCATTTTTGCGCGCTGGTCGAAGTCTCGTGGCCCTCTGTCAGAATCCAGAGTTTCAAGAAGATCGGAGGGGGTCAAAATTTCGGCCAAAAACGACAGTGTTACCCCTTATGTTTTTTTTTTTCGGGTCAAAACTTTGACATCCGATATCTCGGCTCTGGAAGGGTCTAGAGCCTCCATTTTTGCGCGCTGGTCAAAGTCTCGTGGCCCTCTGTCAGAACCCAGAGTTTCAAGAAGATCGGAGGGGGTCAAAATTTTGGCCAAAAACGACAGTGTTACCCCTTATGTTTTTTTTTCAGGTCAAAACTTTGACATCCGATATCTCGGCTCTGGAAGGGTCTAGAGCCTCCATTTTTGCGCGCTGGTCGAAGTCTCGTGGCCCTCTGTCAGAATCCAGAGTTTCAAGAAGATCGGAGGGGGTCAAAATTTCGGCCAAAAACGACAGTGTTACCCCTTATGTTTTTTTTTCGGGTCAAAACTTTGACATCCGATATCTCGGCTCTGGAAGGGTCTAGAGCCTCCATTTTTGCGCGCTGGTCGAAGTCTCGTGGCCCTCTGTCAGAATCCAGAGTTTCAAGAAGATCGGAGGGGGTCAAAATTTCGGCCAAAAACGACAGTGTTACCCCTTATGTTTTTTTTTTTCGGGTCAAAACTTTGACATCCGATATCTCGGCTCTGGAAGGGTCTAGAGCCTCCATTTTTGCGCGCTGGTCAAAGTCTCGTGGCCCTCTGTCAGAATCCAGAGTTTCAAGAAGATCGGAGGGGGTCAAAATTTCGGCCAAAAACGACAGTGTTACCCCTTATGTTTTTTTTTTCAGGTCAAAACTTTGATATCAGATATCTCGGCTCTGGAAGGGTCTAGAGCCTCCATTTTTGCGCGCTGGTCGAAGTCTCGTGGCCCTCTGTCAGAATCCAGAGTTTCAAGAAGATCGGAGGGGGTCAAAATTTTGGCCAAAAACGACAGTGTTACCCCTTATGTTTTTTTTTTCAGGTCAAAACTTTGACATCCGATATCTCGGCTCTGGAAGGGTCTAGAGCCTCCATTTTTGCGCGCTGGTCGAAGTCTCGTGGCCCTCTGTCAGAATCCAGAGTTTCAAGAAGATCGGAGGGGGTCAAAATTTCGGCCAAAAACGACAGTGTTACCCCTTATGTTTTTTTTTCAGGTCAAAACTTTGACATCCGATATCTCGGCTCTGGAAGGGTCTAGAGCCTCCATTTTTGCGCGCTGGTCGAAGTCTCGTGGCCCTCTGTCAGAATCCAGAGTTTCAAGAAGATCGGAGGGGGTCAAAATTTCGGCCAAAAACGACAGTGTTACCCCTTATGTTTTTTTTCAGGTCAAAACTTTGACATCAGATAACTCGGCTCTGGAAGGGTCTAGAGCCTCCATTTTTGCGCGCTGGTCGAAGTCTTGTGGCCCTCTGTCAGAATCCAGAGTTTCAAGAAGATCGGAGGGGGTCAAAATTTCGGCCAAAAACGACAGTGTTACCCCTTATGTTTTTTTTCAGGTCAATACTTTGACATCCGATATCTCGGCTCTGGAAGGGTCTAGAGCCTCCATTTTTGCGCGCTGGTCAAAGTCTCGTGGCCCTCTGTCAGAATCCAGAGTTTCAAGAAGATCGGAGGGGGTCAAAATTTCGGCCAAAAACGATAGTGTTACCCCTTATGTTTTTTTTTCAGGTCAAAACTTTGACATCCGATATCTCGGCTCTGGAAGGGTCTAGAGCCTCCATTTTTGCACGCTGGTCAAAGTCTCGTGGCCCTCTGTCAGAATCCAGAGTTTCAAGAAGATCGGAGGGGGTCAAAATTTTGGCCAAAAACGACAGTGTTACCCCTTATGTTTTTTTTTTCAGGTCAAAACTTTGATATCAGATATCTCGGCTCTGGAAGGGTCTAGAGCCTCCATTTTTGCGCGCTGGTCGAAGTCTCGTGGCCCTCTGTCAGAACCCAGAGTTTCAAGAAGATCGGAGGGGGTCAAAATTTCGGCCAAAAACGACAGTGTTACCCCTTATGTTTTTTTTTCAGGTCAAAACTTTGACATCCGATATCTCGGCTCTGGAAGGGTCTAGAGCCTCCATTTTTGCGCGCTGGTCAAAGTCTCGTGGCCCTCTGTCAGAATCCAGAGTTTCAAGAAGATCGGAGGGGGTCAAAATTTTGGCCAAAAACGACAGTGTTACCCCTTATGTTTTTTTTTTCAGGTCAAAACTTTGACATCCGATATCTCGGCTCTGGAAGGGTCTAGAGCCTCCATTTTTGCGCTCTGGTCGAAGTCTCGTGGCCCTCTGTCAGAATCCAGAGTTTCAAGAAGATCGGAGGGGGTCAAAATTTCGGCCAAAAACGACAGTGTTACCCCTTATGTTTTTTTTTCAGGTCAAAACTTTGACATCCGATATCTCGGCTCTGGAAGGGTCTAGAGCCTCCATTTTTGCGCGCTGGTCGAAGTCTCGTGGCCCTCTGTCAGAATCCAGAGTTTCAAGAAGATCGGAGGGGGTCAAAATTTCGGCCAAAAACGACAGTGTTACCCCTTATGTTTTTTTTTCAGGTCAAAACTTTGACATCCGATATCTCGGCTCTGGAAGGGTCTAGAGCCTCCATTTTTGCGCGCTGGTCAAAGTCTCGTGGCCCTCTGTCAGAATCCAGAGTTTCAAGAAGATCGGAGGGGGTCAAAATTTCGGCCAAAAACGACAGTGTTACCCCTTATGTTTTTTTTCAGGTCAAAACTTTGACATCCGATATCTCGGCTCTGGAAGGGTCTAGAGCCTCCATTTTTGCGCGCTGGTCGAAGTCTCGTGGCCCTCTGTCAGAATCCAGAGTTTCAAGAAGATCGGAGGGGGTCAAAATTTCGGCCAAAAACGACAGTGTTACCCCTTATGTTTTTTTTTTCAGGTCAAAACTTTGACATCCGATATCTCGGCTCTGGAAGGGTCTAGAGCTCCATTTTTGCGCGCTGGTCGAAGTCTCGTGGCCCTCTGTCAGAATCCAGAGTTTCAAGAAGATCGGAGGGGGTCAAAATTTTGGCCAAAAACGACAGTGTTACCCCTTATGTTTTTTTTTTCGGGTCAAAACTTTGACATCCGATATCTCGA